>PVKS010047579.1:0-12766 GCA_004027875.1 Aplodontia rufa | reverse complement strand
CTTTCAAGATGCCGAATGACATCACAGGTCTCAAGCTGCTGAGAGAGGAACTCATGCTTATTCACCAGATAGGCTTCTCCATGTAATCGAGTGTGTGTGGCTAATTCTCCCCAGACAGATAACACAAAATCAAGTTCTACAATGCAGCTCTGGTACCACCAGTCCCCCCGTTTACAGTCCTCAAAACCCCACTTGAATTTGCGGAGCACAGAGAGCGTCTTCACTGCTGCTTCTTGGAGCCCTTATCTCCTTGCAGATCCTCCCATTGGGAATGGGCAGGCTGGACCATGTGGTGGTTTCTACCTATTAGACTCTCAATTCACCCCCACTACTTGCACCTAAATGCATTGAGTTCTTAGTAAACATGACAGGGAATGATATCTCCAGCAGCATTGTGAGTGTGGCACTTAACTGGAGCTCTTAAAGGGGGATTTGGGGGGCGGAGGAGCAGGAGGCAGCACAACAGCATTTTCCAACCAATCAAAATCAAATTATACCTGCGCAACGTAATTGGAGTTTAATGAGTAGTTTTATGTTTTGCTAATCAAATCACCATATTGATGGGGTTTATCAGCAGAAATACAATGTTAATTACTAAGGAATGATAAAAAAATAATGCAACTCCAAATGCATTGTCCCCATCACACCCAGAAAGGCCCGTGTGGACAGTCAGCAAGCTGGTCATTTTTCCTTTTAACGAGTCCAGTTGCCGCCAGGCATAGGCGCTCTGGCTGGGAAATGTTTATTTGCCATTTTCAATTAAACATGGTTCAAGGGCTGGATGCCATCGGTGGGTGCTAATGGGAACCACTCAAAAGTGAGCTAACTCCATCCCTGGACTTCCACGCAGGGGAATGAAGCTATACAATTTGAAGACATGGTTAAAGTCCCTTCTAGGTATTTATGGCGTTAGAGTGCTATCAATTGAGAGCAAGAACATTCCCAGACTCAAAAAATAAACTCAGAGTTTAAGTCAACCATGCTCACACTTTCCCATGCAAAAGAGTTCTTACGGCAAATTGGAGCAATGGAGGACTGAACAGGGCCCGATGTGACTAAGAGCTTCAGGATTATGTGTCTGCAGGACAGTGTTGGCCCCTCTTGCTGGTGCCGCCTCTGGGCTGTCTATACGACCCTCCTGGTAACTCAACATGGAAACGTCCTCTGAGAGAGGAAACTCCCAACTGCTCCCTCTGTCCTGCTGCCCACCAAGCCACAAGGACATCGGTATCCGTTCCAGGGTTTAGGAAGGACGGAGGGAACATTATCATCAACAGTGAAAAGGAGGGGGAAACCAACCCAACGGTTGGCTGGGTGCTTAGTTGGTTGGTTTAATTAATTGAAGAACTGAATGAAGTTAGGTGAAACTTCTCAGAACTTAGCTCTCTCTAAACACCTAGAAATATTCCTCTCCAATTTTCTACAAGAAGCTTGATGCTGTCAAGAATAATACGTGACCTCGGTGTCAGATCTGCTCCTGACCTACCAGCCACACTCAGCAACACGGCCCACTCTGTCCTTTCCTCCTCCATATGGGACTTCAGGACCAGAAGCGACCTCAGAGACCACCTGACCTCAACTTCCATTCCAGTGACCAGGAAGATTTGTGGCAAAAAAATTTGCAAGGTGTATAGGGCTTTGCGCTTATAAAGCTGGGTCACGTGCTCCATCTCGTTTAAATCTCACCACCCCATGAGAAGGTTTATTGCTGCTCCATGTTAGTGTTGGGGAAACTGAGGCTTAAAAAGTTAGATGGCCCAGTAGGATAACTCTGGCTAACGGCGATTAATTATAAATTTCAAAGTAGCCAGTGGAGAAGACTTTGAATGCTTTCATCTCAAAGAAATGTGTTTGAGGTAACAGATGTGCCAATGACTCTGATCCAATCATCATACAGTGACTACAAGTACTAGATGCCACACTATCCCCATAAATGCGTACAGTTGTGTCCATAAAAATAAAAAGCACTTTGAAAGCGAAGGCAGGTGACCTAGCTGAGGTCGTGGAGCTGGTGAGTGGTGGGAAGAGCCCATTTGTGGCCGTCTGCCATCTCTAAGGGAGAGTTTCATGCTGGACCTGAATTTAGGGTATTGCCTATCATTTCACAGAATAAACCCCATGCTCAGCCCTGCATTTGACCTCCCGTCATATGGTGGCCAGCTATCAGTCACTGCCCACCCTGAGGTTCCCTGTTCCCATCCACACTCCTCCTCAAGGGACATTAAATGTATCCCTGCTCCCTCCCAGCTTTCTGCACCAGCCCTTCTCCTGGGAATGCCTTTCCCAGTGCCTCTGTCTGTCCTTCCTGGGCCAGATCACACCACCTCCTTCTGAAGTTCTGCACAGATTCCCTGGTCAGACATCAGATCTTGCCTCCCCATGTTCTCAAAGCTGCCGGGTGGTCATCTAGGCTTGATTGTATACCTCGTTGTCAGTGACCATCCTCCTCTTAGACTGCCCAATCCAGGAAAGTGGACCCTGAGCAGAGCGTGTGACCCCCAGCAGGCACTCAAAGAAAGATGCGCAGATGAGGGGGTCACTGACTGACCATCTCCTGCAGAGCTGAGATGCCCATCTGCCAAGCGCAAAGCTGCGCCTTCCACTCCATCCACGCTTGCAGTGAGTATGGATGCCTCTTCAGGGAGGCTCTGCCCCTCAGGCCTGTGTGTGTCCCTCTCCCCAGCTCCTGGCAAAGCCCAAGCAAGCCAAGCTCTAGCAGTGTTCCTCGGGACACAGAGAAGACGTCCCAGGGGCAGCGGTGGCTTTTCGGTAGCCACAGTGTTTGTCCACTGTCCTTGCTCTGCTGAACCCACAGGGGCCTCATCACTCTTGGCCACCAACCCAGCTGCTCCAATGCAATGAGGCTGGGATGCACACATCACTCAAAGCCTCAGGATGGTGTCCGAGAGAACTAGGGGACAGAAGAGAAGGTCACAGGTGTCCTGTGGTTCTCATCTTCCAGATGAGAATGGGCACGAAGACAGCAAATGAGTCAGGGGCCAAAACAGAGCTCAGTCTCCTGCTGTCCAACCCAGGGCCCTCTCTGCTGTACACACAGGGAGCTCCTCTCCTGCTACCTAGTCCAGGGTCCCCTCTGATGTACACACAGGGAGCTCCTCTCTCCTGCTGCCTAGTCCAGGGCCCTCTCTGCTGTACACACAGGGAGCTTTACCCAGGTGCATGGCTCCTCGGAGTTTCCGTCACTGAAGTGCACGTTCCTTAGCAGCAGAGACCAGAACACGGTTTGTTCCGCAGTCCTATCCCCTCACCTCTCCTTCCCATGTTCGCCCTCTGGAGCTCCAAACACAGAGGAAGGAACCTAAGCAGAGATGTGGCTCTGCCCAGATCCATCTCACTCTGTCACTGAGAGCAACAAGAATTACCTCGTCTGCTTTCTCTGTCGCACCTTGACTGTGGACCCACTTCTCAAAAGAATGTATTTATGTTTATTTTTGGCGTGCTAGGGATCAAACCCAGGGCCTCGCACACTGAGCTCCATCCTCAGCCTCAGGAAAATCCTAACAATCAGTCCAATTGATAAGCTGGAGTCAAAGCACCCAGATCCTGCCCACCAGCTCTATTTGCAGCCCAGCAAGTGCCTCTAAGTGGGCTCCATGGGCACAGCTGCAAAACCTCTCACCTAGTCCACCCCACCCATGAGTGCCCACCATAATGACAATGATGGCGCATCAAAGGTTTGCCACCGATCTCTCTGTCCAGTGCAACAGGGCTGCACTCTACACATCACTCAAGGACCCAGGACTCGTCCCTCATTTCGCTCCACCATCTTCCAGGACTTCGGGGTCCTCCACCAAGAGCCTGACATCCTCCTGCACAGAGAGGTAATGAGCACAGAACAGCACAGGAGGTTAATGCCACTTCCACCCATGGCAAAGCCAGAGACCAAGTCCCCAACTCAGTGGAGGCTGGGGTTGTAATCTTAGTGTCTAAAAAGATGGGGCTTGGTCAACACATAGCAGTCGCTGGCAGTCTGTTATAGTAGACAGGAGAACCCTGAGATTCAGAGAGCTGAGGTAGCTGTTCCCCAGGTCATACAACTTGCTACCCACATCTGTGGACTTCCAGCCAGGCCTCCTCCGCAGCACAATGGCACCCATAGAAAGTGATGTGGTAAAACAAGAGATCAAACAAGCATCAATAAGACATAAACCTTCACAGAGACAAACCTAGATTCAGATTCCGACTCTACCACCCCCAGCTGAGCCACACTAGACGAGTCTCTGGCTCTGTCTCTCTCTTTCTCTCTCTCTCTCTGAAACTCAAGTTTGCCCATCTGGAAAACGGAGGAAACAATACCACTGCTAACAGATCATTAGGAGAATTCGGTGCACAGTGAACCCCCACCCACTTCCAGGAGTGAGCAGGGGAGAGAGACCCAACCCTTTCCCGGTGGGTGAATGGATCACCAGTCAATCGGTCCATCCACCCATCTCAGAACAGCCCTTGACTGTGACCTCTCATTCATTTGTCTCTGTGCCTTGGCGTGGGGGCATCCCCTCTCCTCTTGCTAGATCCCAGGTGGACGGAGGAGTGTCATCTGCAAGCAAATCCCTCTTCAGGACCAGACCCTGAGTTGGTCACTTGTTGTCCAGTCATACCTTAACCGGTGTAAGGAAGTGCTTTAGAATCACAGTTCATGGCACCGGAATGCTTGGCCGGAGGAAAAAAAAATCAGAAGTGGAGAGTGTGAAAAATAGGAAGTCTGAAGGTCCATTTTCAGAATGCAGCCATAACTTGAGTTTGCATCTAAAAGGAAGCTGTCTTAGTGAGGAAACCGTGTGGTCAGAGATAAGAAACTTATCAGGTTTCCCATTATGCCCATCCTCCGCATCTGTACCCACCCCAATTTCATATTAACCAATTTTGCAGATTGTACCCCTGAGCTCCTCCAATCAGAGTGAAGGGCAGGATTGCCGCAGGTTGGAAACACCAGTAGGCAGATGCCCACCCAAGTGTGCCTGCTCGTCGGATCCCCTCTGTGGGTGCACCCTTGTGCAGAAGTCTGCCTTGCTCACCCACTTCTGGGCATGTGCTTGATTTTCTTATGGCAACTCAGAATTTCTAATACTTTTATTTCTAACAAGAGGAAAATGTCAAACTATTCCGGCTTCACCCTCCCTCCCACCTTCCAATCATACACCACTGCCTCCAGTTGGCCAAATCCATCTGGAACCCAGAGGGCAAGTGACCCTGAGAAATATCATTTCCCAAAATGCCCAGCGGAGAATACCAGGGATGGATCTAAGAGCAAACTGGCAAGTGGATATTTCATCTTGCTTTCTCATCTCCAGCACAGGGATGCACCTAGCACACAGTGGTGGTCGCTAGGTGATTCTGTAGTGGAAGAACTGCTGCAAGGTGTGTCTCGTGTTTTGCAATTTTTTCTGAGGTTGAAATCTCCTTCTGCTATCTACAACTGCCCCCAGCAGTCCCCAACTTCCAGGGGTCACTCCCTGTGTCCTCCCCAGTGTTTGAGTGGGGAGGCGCCTGTGACTTTCTTCAAGCCAACGGACTGTGGCGAAGGTGTGGGGAATCAGTTAGACTCTCGCAGACTCACATCTGTCCCTGCTTGGTGAATGACGCGGCCATGGAGAAAGGCTTTACCTTTCCCTTCAAGGGACTGAGAGCAGCCTGAAAGAAGCCAGGGCTGAAAGTCCCACAGCAAAGATCTGGCTGCTGCCAACAGCCTGCAGGAGCTGCGGAGCCTGGCCTTCCCAGGTGGAGCCCTCACCTGGATGCTTTTGCCGTGTTCCCAGCGCCCAGAGGAGGCAGAGCTGAGGCTCGCGGCAGGAGAGGCTACCTGGCACAGGACCTTCGCTGAGCTGGAAAGGCTGCCACTGAGACCACTAAGATTTGGGGTTTATTAGTTGCTGCTGCTGCTGTGCCCCAAACTAATCCCTAGAGGAAGCTAAACAAACTGTGCTGAGTGCTCTTGAGATTCTAGACACCGTGCTGAATGCTTATGCAAGCCTCTGTCAACCCTGTAATGCCCCTCATGTGACTCAGGACTGCGCAGGTGGAATTGGAAGAGGACTGACTCCAAGGCCAAGGAGGTCTCTGGAAGGAATTTGATGTGAAGCAGACAGAGATGAAGGGCTGCAGACATGAAAATGAGGACGATCCCATCTGATCATAAGGCCAGTAAGTGATCCGGGACGAGGGGCCTTTGAGGTGGTCTTTAATGAGGGGCAAGACTGCAGCTGATTAAAGGGAGCAATGCATTTCCAGCAGAGGACCCCCCAGAGCACATGAGGAGGGGACTACAGAACCCAGAGGGAAGGGAGAGATGGGCGCCAGAGTGTCCAGGATGTGCATGCGACAGGAGAGCAGAGGAGGCAACGCTGAAGACGGAGTTGGAATTTAAATCATGGAGGATCTTGGATTGCCAAAAAATAAAGAAATAAGCAAAGGAATTCATACTTCCAATATTAGAGTGTTTTGAGTAGAAGAGTTACATATCATAGCTGCACATCAGAAACCTAATTTAGCATGCCTTTATGTGTGCACAAGTACTCTCTTCCAATGCTGATATCAGTGGAAATCATTATATACAGTTTCCTTCGTTATAGCTAGACTTCCCGGAAACCGTGGAATACCTTTCCTAAGCACACAGAAGAGCTGGGCTCCTTGCCCAAGATTCGTTGGTGGCAGAGCCATGTCTACCAGCACACGTGGACTTGTGCATCTGTGTGTAGCATGGATAGAAATGCACAGCAGTCTGCATGAGAGGGAGACTTTGTTCAGGCCAGGGCGGCCACCAGCACACACCAGGACGGATGGCAACAGCAGGGCCTCCTGGCACGCTACCTGACTCTTCTACCAAGGGTGATGATGTCCTTGTGCTTAGAGGCCCAACCTTCACTTCAGGTTTCCCTCTCACGAGGACAAGATCCATTAGCCTAGGCAAGACCACAAATGGCCCCTTGCAACTTCAGGCCCTGAGATGGGACTAGGAAAGGGCCCCAGGCACATGGAGCCCTGTGAAGGCCCTTCAAGAATGGAGCCACCCAAGCGAGCTTCTTGTAAGGAGGAGGAGCTGGCCACACCTGCACGTGGCTACAGTACAGTGTGACCATGGCTGTGGCATGGACAATACGAGAGGCTGGCTGGCTCAGTGCAGGGGTGGACACCTTCAAGAGTACTGCAGACCCTCTGCTTCTTTCTCCCAGCTCCTCCACCCAAGCTCAGCCCCCAGACAGGCACAAGGGATTGGAGCTGGGCCCACGACAGCTGAATGGCACAGCAAAAGGGACATCAACTTTGGGCCTGGGTATTTGGGTTCAAATCCTGCCCCCAAAGATCCCTGGGCTTAAGCAGGTGACTCACCCTCCTTGAGTACTAGAAAATAATGATTAAATTTAAAAGACTGGTAATTTATTAAGTGCCTGGCACATAGAAGGCACTTCAGAAATAATGATTGTCATCCATGGTTCTTTTCCTTAGGAAAAGTTGTGGGTTTCAATAAAATTGCTGAACTATTCGGGATTTGTGGCAGGAGTTTCAAGAGGCCAGGAATTTCTGGGCGTGTGTGACCTACCTTGATCATTTAGAGCCAGGAAGCCAAACTCTGGCATTACTTCAAGTCTGGAGCTGGCAACTGGGACATCAGCTTTTCCTCCATTTCGTCCCCTCTGCGAATCTGATCAAAAACCTTCTTTGCCTTCATTTGGGTTGTTAACGAAAACTGTCAATTGGACTGAGCTCAAGACAGGCCTGGGCACAACCAGAGCTCCTCCCAGTGTGATGATGTCTGTCTGATCACCGATTTCCTCTGGGTACAACACCTCACATTCTGTCCCCATATACTCATTGCTATGGCCAGGGTCCTGAAAGCCTTCCAAAGACCCAAGAGCTAAAGGTCTGGTCCCAGACCAACAAGTTTCCATCTTACAAAACCTTTTTCTTTACAAGTTGATAATCTCAGGTAGTTTGTTACAGTCACGGGACACTGACTAACACACTTGTCTGTCTGCTGCAGTATTCTGAGAGATGTGGTCTTGTTCCTTGAGGACTCTAACATCAAACAGGCCTATGAGAGTCCATGAGATAAGAAGGATGGGAGTTTGCTTGATGTGGGCCCCTGGAGTGTTTTTATTACAAGTCAGGCTTGGAAACAACTTGATAGAGATACAAATTTTGATATCATTATACCATAAATCTTTCTGAGTCCCCAATTTCCTCTTTAAAAATGGGAAGCAGTTGTCCTTTGATTCATCATGAGAGTCTTTAGCCAGGAACTTGGAAAAACAGCATCATCATTGCCTTCTGTCCGTGCAGACCAAACTTGGAAGGCAAGGAAAGAGACACTGGTCCTTGAGACTTCTCAACAAATTGCTGATCAAATCACATATATGCTTTGGCAGAACATTCCAGCTTTGTGCTACTCCAAGAACGATATTTACAAAGGGATATCAAGGTCTGATATGAGAGTCTATCCAAGACTTGAGAGGTCTGGCTGGCACCAGAGCCCCACTTTCTCCCTTGGGCTCCCTTCTGAATTAACAAAGGGGTGTCAGGGCTTCATTTGAATATTCCAGCCATTAATCCTGGGTGCTAGCTGCAGGGCTGTTCCAGCTCTTTGGGTGTTTTGAATACATTTTAAGGATCATTGCAAATTTGATTGCCATCAATAAAATCACAAACAATATAATTGTATTTGTTTGCTTATGTCTAAATAGGTGCACACATGTGAAATTTGAGTATGGTAATGTAAGCAAAAACTAATGCATATACATGTTTGTGCTTTTAGATTATATAGATTCATACCTACACAGCACACAAATGCACTTATATCACTTGCAGAAAATATCCACTTCTTCTATGCTATACCGGGAAAAAAAAAAATCAAATCTAAGCACGAAGGAACTGAAAAAAACTACATGTATCATTCACCTGATTTCAATTGTGCCTCCCTTTGAACCTCAGCCAAATCATTTTGTACATTAAAAATTGGTCAGGGATGATAAGATTCCATTTTCATGGTTGGTAATGCAGAACGGGGGAAAGAATACAATTACAGACCCCTGAGTAAACTCTGCGAATGTCAACTTGATGTAAATGATCAAGTGTCGACAAAGGGGCCAGGGGAGGGGGGCTCGGAGAGGAGCTGAGAGCTAAACTCTAAAAGAGAGTGAGAGACAGACAGACGGAAACAGGAGAGATAAGAGTTCAGCCTCCCCATCAGGGCATCACTCTCCGGGAACACAGAGCTCTGGGGGCCCAGGAATTGCTTTAAAAGTGCTCACTCTTGGCTCATTTTTTAAAGTATGGCTAAAGGCATTGATTCATTCCCCAAACATTTACTAATCACCCTCTTGAGCCGGTCACTGCCAAGCAACAGAGTAAAATAAGGTGACCGCAAGTGGCTCAAGGCGATCCTACAGCATTTCCATCAGGAAAGGCTGTAGCAGAAGGCTGGATGTCAGCTTCCCTGGCTCCTGGACTTTCCTGCAGGTGGACAGGTGAACAAAGTGTACAGATACAGCCAGTCCAGGCAGCCCCTCCCTCTGTCACCCAGGTCAAGGAAATGTCACCAGAGAGCCCCTGTCCACTCTGAGGGTGCCCCGTGAGGCACCAGGATTCAGGATAAGTGGGGACCAGCCGGGAGAGGAAGCATCTCAACATCACATTACACAAGATGCCGTGGAAGGAGCTGGACCACAGGAGAAGCGAAGACAGGGGCATAGCACCATTATCCAAGGGTTGCTGAGAGTTGACACGGGGTCAGTCAGGCCCCTAGTGGCTTCTGGAGGTCAGATTCAGAACCAGAGGATAGAAAAGGTCAGGATGGATTTCTGTGCATGGGAACACAGGTGAACCCAAGCCGGTCTAGGCTCTTCTGGGAGGTAAGGATACACCTGTTACTGTGGGTGGGCTGAGGCTGGCCAACCACTCAGGTGGACTATGCCAGGGGATGTTTCTGCATCGGAACCCGAGAGGTGTTAACCAGATGATATCAAGAGGTGTTAAAAGGAGACACCACAGCACCCACGTGTACAACGAAGTGTCAGAGCAACAAAAGCCGTGTGAAAAACTCAATAAAAATTGATTCTCTCTTTTTCTCTCTCACACTGTCCTCTCTTAAAAAAAAAAAAAAAAAAGAATCTAGGGCAGCCCTGGATTTGAGAACAGAGGAGAGGGAGGGGAATCTGGATTCAGGACCTGCCTTCTGTGTCCCTCCCATTGGTTCTGAGAGTCACGGCCTCCCACGTGCTGGACCATTCTCCATCTAGTGGTCAGGGCCGAGCAGGGCCATGCAGGTCCCGCAGTCCTGGCCCACTTCCTGTTCCTCCCTGGTTGGTTTGCTCTCTGCTCACCCTGTAGTGGCACCCAGCGGTAGCTCTGCCCTGGGCTCTGAGGCTGTCAAGTGCATGAGAAGCTCCGAGTCTCTAGGGTTTGCCTGGTGGACCAAGGCTGGCCTCGAGGCTGGTAGAAGCTCAAGCGCTACTCGTAACGTCCTGAGGGTGGCTGCCCTCACACCCTCCCAGAGGCCACCAGTCTTCATGGGGCTATCACAGGATGCACAGCCCTCGGAGACCAGGCACAGATGTGCCAGCAAACGGAGGGCAGAAAAAGTGCCCTCAGGCCTTCCTTCCAGCTCGCCCATCACGGGATGCTGGAAATGGCTATGAACTGAAAGGTGGCAATGGACCTACAAGTTTCCACCGTGTAAAGGCACGGTCTGCTCCCTGGGGACAGGCCCGGGAAGTGGAACCGCCACTCCTGGGACTCTAGACTGTCACCTCCAGGCTCCACAGCCCTGGATGCCATGCTGGTTTCTGTCTTTGCTCCACAGGGAAGCTGAGTGCTCTTCCACTCTGGTTTCTATGACTCTTCCCACCTCCTGCCATCTTCCCGAGGGAGTTGGCTGGCCCCCAATGGGCCACTTCCCCATTGCCTCTGATGCTCAAGAGAATTTGAATGGCCTTGTGGTGACCTATGTGGACACTGAGGCCATCTCCCCACCACAGCAGATTCAGAAGTGCTTTCTCTGGGACACCCTGGCTTAGTCAGTGTCCTGTACATGCAGAGCTGAGCAGCAGCCAGCAAAGGAGGTGCCCAGACTAAGCCATCAGATCATGAAGTCCGTCTGGAGAACAGGGGCTGTCGCAAAGTCACTGTTGAGGTCCCATCTTATGACCTCAGATTACATCCACCACCATCCTCAAGGGCAAGCCCTGGGTCTGTATGTTACTTCCTTGACGTCTGTGTCCAGGTAAGCATGTTTGCAGAGAAGTGTGAGATGTGACTCTGTCTTTCTCACCGGAGCTTAGCACCTTCTCACAGGGCTGACTTGAAAGGAGGAGGCAGGGGGAAAACCCACGCCCAAGCCCCACTCCCGATAGCCAGCCATCCTCCTCCCGGAGGGCTCTGAGTATCGGCTGAACAGCACACAAGGCAGGCTTAGGGGCCAAACCTGCAAACCGTGCATGGAGTGGTGGGGACAGGAGGCCAGCAGAGCCGGGATGCGCTCCACAGGGGCTGCGGATTGCATCCTTGGTGAGACTCAGTAAGAAAGCATTTTCTAGGAGAAAGAACACACATCCCTGCACCACCCCATCATCGCTCAAAAGCTGAGAGCAAGACTGATTTTTCCAATTTATTTTAGAATTATCAACTGAACTGATTAAAGCAGCTATCAGCCTCCGTCGCTCCCTACGTGTCGTCCTTGCTTCACACTTCCAGTGTTGGTGGGGTTTTTTATTGTTTTTTTTCCTGCATACAAGCTGCATAAATTATTGAAGCATTATTTTATTTATCCAACCCCCTGTGACAGAAATAGGTTTTGTGAGAGCAGATCTTTCCCTAATCAATTTTGTTTTCCTTGGTTTTGCTTCCCGGGAGCGTGGGCTGGCAGATGTGCTGCACGGGTGTGCTTCTTTAGGGTGAACTGGGCCACAGTGGGCAGATAAAAGAGAGCGGCTCCGGATCCAGGAGTCCCTGGAAATGTTTTATTGGTGCCTGGGAAATAAGAGACTCTGACATGTGTCCCCAGTGTGCAAGAGGGAAGTGACACAGCACAGATGCACCTTGCCCTGCTCAGGACTCAGGGCAAGGGGACCACACTCCCTGGGTTCACGCACACACTGGGCTAAAGACCTCTACTTGCAGACAGCCAGATGTGCCCAGTGGGAGGCCAGGAAGTGACAAGTCCCGAGCCAGCCGTGGGCTTTGCTCTCAGGTCAAGTGGGCCTGGCATCCCCAGCACATGTTAGGAACCACCTGGGAAGCCCCCCTGACGACTGCGCTATTTCAAGCGTAGCGCCTATCACACCTCTGTGCCTTGGATTTCGAGCTCCTGGGAGGCAAGGGGCAGCATGTTTGGCCAAGAAAGAATGCACACAGCCCCAAGAGCAGTGTGCCAGAAAACACCCCATGAGGCTCCCCGTGGCTTGCAAGGCAAAGCTCCAGTCCCCTGGGCTGTCACTAGGGTCCTTCGTGGTCTCGGACCATGGAAAGTCTCCAGCTCCACTGTCTCCACCCCCTACCACCTGTGAGCTACCCAAGGAAGCCACGCATCCTTCCCTGGGAGGCCCCAGGTTCTTGACATGATATGCCATGGTTTTTCCCAGTCTCTCCCCTTTGTGTGTCTTCTCCCAGCCGCATTCTCTACCCAGGAGGACACTAGCTTTTCCTTCTCTGTGACAATTTTCATACTTTCTCAGATTCCCAGCTCAGATCCATGATAATGATGGAGATGATGGTGATGATGATGATGAAGATGGACATGATGGTGATGGTGACA
>PVKS010047578.1:0-12733 GCA_004027875.1 Aplodontia rufa | reverse complement strand
CTTCCAAAAAAAAACCTTGATTAAAAAATGGTCACTAAGATCTAAACAGATATTTCTGAAAAGAAGTCATATAAGTGGCCAACGGATACATATAAAAATGTTCAGCATCACTAATTAGAGACATGCAAATCACAACCACAATGATATATCACGTCAACCTAGTAAGAATGGTTAATTTCAAAAACACTAGCAATAACAAGTAATGGTGAGGATGTGGAGAAAAGGGAACCCTTGCATACTGTTGGTGGGAATGTACATTAATACAGTCATTATGGAAAATGGTATGTAGATTCCTGAAAAACTAGAAAATAGAACTACTATAAATTCCATTGATCCCACTATGGGGAATATTTCCAAAGGAAATGAAATCAATATGTTCAAGTGACATCTGCACTCCCATGGTTATTAGAAAACTGTTTATAATAGTGGAGAAATGGAAACAATCAAATTGTGCACCATCTATAAGTGGGTAAAGAAAATGTGATACATTTACATAATGTAACACTATTCAAACATAAAAAATTGAAATTCTGTTATTTGTGACATCAATAGAAGTAAAATCATTGTTAAGTGAAATAGTAAGTCAGGCACAGAAAGACAAGTATCACATGATCTCACTCATGTGGAATCTAAAAAAGTTTTTTGATAGAAGTTGACACTAGAATGGGTGAATGGTGGTTACTAGAAGCCAGGGACATGGGGATGGGGTAGAGGAAGGTTAACCAACAGATACTAAGTCATAGGAGCAAAACACTCTGGGATGCTAATGCACAGTATGATGACTATTGATAACAATTATATACTGTACATTTCAAAAACTAAAAAGATTTTGAAAGCTTTCACCAAAAAGAAATTATAAATAAGGAGATAAATATGTTTAATCTAATTTAAACATTAGACAATGTATACATGTGTCAGACATTACATGGACCTTCACTAATATGTACCACTTTTAATGTTTTTGTGTATCAGTTAAAAAGTGAATTTTAAAATAAAAGGAAATCTGGCTTTACTGTGCAGCTAGAGGAAAAATAAATGGCAGACCCAAAGATGCAAGAATAGAATGGACAAAAGGAGAAAGGTAATGATACTTAGACATAGCAAATAAGAGCCATCACATAGCAAGAAGAGCCACATTTTTCAAAGAAAATTCAAAAGTAAGTCTAGAATTAGCAAATATTCTAAATTCCTTCACTCTGCTGGAAATTCAAAAATCCTTTTTAGTTTTATTACCAACAAATAAATCACCCTTGAAGATTCAAGTATAATTTGATAGAGAGAAGCATATGCCTTGTTCTACTTTGAAATTTAGATATATAAGTTGTCCGGTGAACTAGTAGAGTGGGCCTCTTACAAGGTGGCTTGTATCAGGGCATTGAGATCTTCCTGGGGAAAACCCAAACTTGATCCTATAATGGACACAGTCTGTATGAAGGAGGAGAGTAAGTAAGTTGTACTGAGTGTAGTATTGTCACCTAGATTTGTCCCCCTGGCCAAAGCCTTATACATTAATTATTAAGGAAAGTTGCTTATGCAAATATAGACACAAGAAGCTGTTTCTGCTATTGTGTGTATAAATATTGATGAAAAGTATAATGTCACTTTAGTGCCTATTACCAAAGTATTGCTCAGGAGTGAGCAAGAGAACCTTCTGTCTCTTCCAGGTGGAGCCATCCTTCTAAGTACTGAGGACATCAAGTTTAAATTTAATCTGATCTGTTTCCTTTAAGAGTTTTTTTTTTTTTTTTAAGAAAGAGGGACAGTGTATACGTAGGTGGTGCTGGAATATGAACCCACAAACTCGGGCGCGCCAGGCAAGTACCGCAACCACTGAGCCACCACTCTAGCCCCACTTCAGGACATTTGATGGGAAAAACAGACCCACATTCACATGGAAGTTATGGGACTATGGACTGTAGATCAGTATATACTTGTGATGCTGTCTTAATGTAGATAAGTATTTAACCCAATTTGAAGAGTCAGAAAATGGGAGAAATAACTTTCCCACAAAAACCAGATTTTTAATCAACAAAAACAAAGCATGATTATTATCCAGTAAATTATGGTAGTTTGGTTCATTAATGACCAGAACCTAGAACTAGAGATTGTTCATAGCAAAAAATCAAATACAAGCTTTATAAAATATTGCACAATATGGGGAAATGTTAAAAGTAACAATCAAGAGTAATGTATAAATTCTCTTTAGAATTTTTTGATACACAATAAAACATTACTTCATTTTAATTGTTTATTTTTATTGGTCCATTATAATTATACATAGTAGTGAAATTCATTGTTACATATTTGTGCATAAACAAATACAACAGTTTAATTTGGTCAGTTTCATTTCCCACAATCTCCCCTTTCCTTCTTGTCTTCCCTTTTTCCTCTGTTTAACTAATCTCCCTTCTATTTTCATGGGATCCCCACTCCCATCCTTTTTTCTGGTTTTTTCTCTCTAGCTTTCCACATATCAGAGAAAATGTTCAACCCTTGACTTTCTGAGCTTGGCTTATTTTACTCCATATAATGCCTTAAAGTTTCATCAACTTTTTGGCCATGACAAAATTTCATTCTTTATAGCTGAATGAAACTCCATTGTGTGTGTGTGTGTGTATGCATGCATGCATATATATGCCTGTGTGTATATGTATTTGTGCATGTATATGTGTGTGCGTGTGTGTGTACACACACAATAAACATACACACACATTTTCCTTATCCATTCATCCACTGACAGATACCTACTCTGGTTCCATAATTCAGCTATTGTGAATTGTGCTGCTGTAAACACAGATATACATGTATCACTACAGCATTCTGACATTATTTCTTTAGATTACCAAGGAATGGTACCAGCTGGGCCATGTGGCGGTTCCATTCCTTGTCTCTTGATTTGCATAGTGATTGTTCTAATTTACAATTCCACCAATAGTGTGAGTGTTGCTGTTGTTGCTTTTTCCCTCTCCAGCATTTATTATTTATATTGATGACTACTGTTCTAACTGGAGTGAGGTAAAATCTCTATATAGATTTTTTTTCTTTTTCTTTTCTTTTTTTTATTAGATGGATATAGAGATACAATTGAGGAGGAAACATTATCAAACATTCAAGAACCAATGTATATATACTTAGTTATCCAGGGCTAATGCCATGTCTTGGATGTCCAGCTTGGGTTCCGCCTGTTGTTGTTTCCCCCAGAAGCACTCCTGAGTTAAATGGATATCTCGTGGAGGACAGAGATATCCTTCTGAGATGATTCCCCTATATTCCCACCCTCCAGTCTCCTAGGAGTTCTTCCTACACTTTCCCCACCCTGTCCTCCTCCCTACGCCTCCCAAGTATCCTAGGGAGTCATCTCCCTGTTGCGTTGAGAATCATACAATTTGAAGTTGTTATTAGCTTTGCCGTCTAACATACTGCTTCCCGATGTATTCTAGCTTCCACAGATGAGAGAAACCATTCGGCCCTTGAGTCTCTGAGATTGGGATACTTCACGTAGCATAATTATTTCCATCTCCATCCATTTGATATCAAAAGCCATAATATCGTCTTCTCTAATGGCCGAGTAGTATTCCATTGTATATACGTACCATAGTTTTTGTATCCACTCATCAAGTGAGGGGCATCTGGGTTGGTTCCATAATCTAGCTATAGTAAATTGAGCTGCTGTAAACATTGATGAAGCCACATCACTATAATATGCTGATTCTAACTCTTTTGGGAAAATACCCAGGAATGGGATAGCTGGGTCATAATGTGGTTCCATCCTTAATTTTTTGAGGATTCTCCACACTGCTTTCCATAGTGGCTGAACCAGTTTGCTGTCCCACCAGCACTGTAGCATTGTTCCTCTTTTCCCATAGCCTCTCCACCATCTGTTGTTATTAGAATTTTTCATTTTTGTCACTCTTAACAGGAATGAGGTGGAATCTCACTTAAGTTTTGATTTGCATTTTCCTTATAGCTAATGATGTAGAGCATTTTCTCATATACTTATGGGCTTTCTGGACTTCCTCTGGTGAGAAGCTTCTTTTAAGAAGAAGCTTTTAAGAAGAAGCCCATTTATTGATTGTATTATTTGTGATTTTGGTGTTTAGTTTCTTTAGTTCTTTATATATTCTGGATACTAGCCCTCTGTCCGAGGTGTAGCAGGCAAAGGTTTTCTCCCATTCTGTAGGTTCTCTCATGATGCTCTTGACTAGATCTTTAGCTGTGCAAAAGCTTTTTAGTTTAATTGATATCAACACCACGCTGTTTTTGCTCCTGTGGCTCTGTAGTATAATTTCAGGTCAGGGATTGAGATAACCCCTACTTCTTCCTTTCTATAGAGTAATATTTTGGCTAGTCTGGGTCTCCTGTTATTCCATATGAACTTGAGAATTGCTTTTTCTATATCTGTGAAGAATGCCATAGGTATCTTGATGGGGATTGCATTAAATCTGTATAGGGCTTTGGGTAGAATGGCCATTTTTATTATATTGATTCTGCCTAACCATGAGCATGGAATGTTTTTCCATTTACTCAGGTCTTCTGTAATTTCATTTTTTAGTGTTTGATAGTTTTTTTCTAGAGGTCCTTAATATCCTATATAAGGTTAATGCCCAAGTATTTCATTTTTTTGGAGGCGATGGTGAATGGGAGAGATTTCCTGATTTCTTCTTCTGCAGATTTGTTGCTGGAGTAAAGAAACGCTAGTGACTTACTGGAGTTGATCTTGTAGCCAGCTACTTTGCTGAAATCACCTGTAAGCTCTAGGGGTTTTCTGGCTGATGTTATTGGGTCTTCTAGGTATAGAATCATGTCATCAGTTAATAGAGATAACTTAACTTCCTCTTTTCCTATACAAATACCTTTGATTTCCTTGTCTTGCCTGTTGCTCTGGCAAGGGTTTCAAGGTCTATATTGAACAAGTGTGGGGATAGCGGACAGCCTTGTCTTGTTCCAGCATTCAGTGGAAATGCTTTCAGTTTTTCTCCATTAAGGATAATGTTGGCTATGGGTCTGTCGTAAATGGATCTGACATAGTTAAAATATCTTCCCTTGATCCTTATCTTTTCCGAAGTTTTGAGCATAAAGTGGTGTTGAATTTTATCCAATTTTTTTTCTCCATCAATTGAGATGATTATATGGTTTTTGTTTTTAGTTCTATTTATGTGGTGAATTACATTTATTGATTTGCGTATGTTGAACCAGCCTTGTTTTCCTGGAATGAAGCCCACTTGATCATAGTGTATTATCTTTTCAATGTGTTTTTGTATTCAATTAGCTCAAATTTTATTAAGGATGTTTGCATCTATGTTCATCAGGGAAATTGGTCTGTAGTTTTCTTTCCTTGATGTGTCTTTGTTGGGTTTTGGAATCAGTGTAATATTTGCTTCATAAAAAGTGTTTGGGAGTGTTCCCTCTCTATCAGTTTCCTGGAAGAGCTTGGAGAGGATTGGTGTTAGCTCTTCTGTGAGGTCTTGGTAGAATTCTGCTGTATATCCATCCAGGGATAAGGAATGACTAGGAAGTCAAGGAAGTGAATTGGGGAGGTATAAAATCACACCTGCCTTAGAGTAAAGAGGAACAAGGGATTAGGGGAGAGTAGGTTATTCTATTAGGACTAAGGAAACATAGAAATCGGGTGCGGGTAGGGTAAAGACTTTGGGTGAGGATGAGAGAAAAATGCTTACATTTAGGGATTACCAGAGTACAGGGAGGAAGAGGTTAGTATGGGGTGTGGTTATCTTCACTCACCAAAGGCTGAAGCTATTTTGCTCTCATGAAATGTTTTCCTGATTGGAATCCAGTATTATTGGGATAGCAGTAGGGTTTAAGAAGACATAGAGAAAGTAGGAGCCAATCACCAATACATACAGATGGATAAATATTTACATCCACCAACACCAAATTCAGTATTAATCATAAAGCAAGAAAGGAAAAAAAAGAGGGAAAAAAAGCCCACAGTAGTGTTAAAAATTTCAAAATATTATATTCCAGCCAGATCCCCGTGTTAAAGAAAAAAAACCAAGAGGTAAACAAAAAACAAAACTAGTTGGTAAAGTTGTGAGTTTTTCTGCCTGCTAGGTCAGCAAGTATGTACCAAGGGGGGATGTGTTCAAATCTGTCATCTAGCTGGGGATTCTTCGCAGTTGAGCTTGTCAGGGAAGAAGCAGTTTGGTTAAGTCCGGTGACCTGATTTTTCTTAGAAGATCTCCTCAAAATTTTCTGTTGCAAAAGGGTATTCAGCTCCCCCTGGGCTGTAATCGTATGATGATTGCTTTCTGCCTATCCACACTCTAGAATTTCTTTGGCCTGGGGCTCAGAAATGTGTAGGTCAGTGTAGATGTGTAGGTCTCTGACTGATCCAAGGAGAGTGGCCAGCCTGAAACTTGCTTCCTCAGGATCACTGGTGACCCACTCTGTGTGTCTTGTGATCTTCAGAAGACCCAAGAGCTGCTCTGTAGGGTTGACTGAAACCCGGGAAAGATGGTCCAGGTTGTGCCAGTGCTTATGTGGTTCTCAGTTGCAAGCACTAGGAGGTGCCCACCTGGAGAGGTCAAGGCCTGTGTAGCCTTGGCTATGCAAGGGGCTCAGATTCTAAGGGGAAACCCACACTGCCCCATATATTCAAAGCTTCTTGAGGCAGATATCAAACAGAGGCTGAAGTAGAGGATCCCCTTTAGAGAGATGTGCTCTGATGCAGCAAGCTCTCTTCACAGGCTCCTCCTATTTGGGCTTGTAGAGGGGTGGGCAGAAGGTCGCCAACCGAGAGGTTTAGGAGCTGGAGAGGTGAATAGCAGTTCCGTACAGTCCTCAGGGCAGATGGCCAGTTTGGGGGGCGGGGAGCAGTAACTTCTCTTTGTGATTGTGGGGACTGAGGCCCCAAGTCACTGCTGAGTGATCCACCCCGCTCTCATATGCTGGTGTGAGCACTTATGTTAAAGGACTTTTAAATCAGCTCTTGTAAACAAACCGTGGGCACAGGTGGAGAATTATTGTCCCCCATGATTGAGTTAAAGATCTTGTGCCAAATCCACTCCTTCCCCGGCTCCTCGGGCAGTGACCGGAGGTGGAGAGGGAACTCCCAGCACCACACAGACCCTTTGGGAAAGGGCGTAAACTGGGGTGATAGATTCTGGATTTCTGGCCGTGGTATCTGAGAACCCAATACCATTTTTTTTTTGTTTTTTGTTTGTTTGTTTGTTTGGTTGGTTTTTTTTTTTGCTGAGCAATCCGCCCCACCCTCAGGGAAAAGTCACAATGGCGGGCCGGATGCTGCAGCTTGCGCAAACAGCTGTAATTTCGCTAATGTGACCGATTAATAACCAGCGTTTATACAAGATCATGTAAATTAAGAGCAGTCAGATCAGGGAGTTAACAGCCTCCCGGATTAGAATATTTGATTAGGAAACTTGCTCCGTTTCCTCCTCTCTGGAGTAGCTCCCATCCCCCTAGGTGTGGGGCCCGATTGCAAGGGCTCCACTAAGATCTCCTTTATGTTCCTTAATGGACTACATTATTCCTTTGGAGTTAAAAAATTATTAGCAGGGGATAATGTTCCCCCACACTGGGAGCTTTGTCCTACTGTGGGAATCTGAGTGCTCTCCTGCAGTGTGAGGTGATTCTCAGGAGCACCTTGGAGTCATTGTTGGTGGGGTGGACGCCATCTTCTCAATCCTCAATATAGTTTTGATTAACATTTTCCTAATTGTTAAAAAAAAGTTGAAAATATTTCATATATTTGTTGACTTATTTGTATTTCTTCTTTTGAAAATTTTTGTTTCAGTTTGCTCATTTATTGATTGAGATATTTGGTATTAAGGTTTTTTTAGTTCTTTGAATATTCTAGTATTAATCCTCTGACAGAAAAATACCTAACAAAATTTATCTCTCATTCTGTAGGTTCTCTCTTCACACTCCTGTTTTCTTTGCTGTGCAGAAGCTTTGTAACATGATGATGTCCCATTTATTAATTCTTAATATTCCTCCTGATCTTTAGGAGTCCCATTGAAGAAGTCATTGCCTGTATTGAGACTACATCTTCTTCTAGGAGTTGTGTAGTTTCTGGTCTAATTCCTAGGTCATTGATCCATTTTCAGTTGGCTTTTGTGCAGAATGAGAAATGAGGATTTAGTCTTATTCTTCTACACAGGGATAGCCAGTATTCTATTCTGTACCATTGGTCTGTGTATCTGTTTTTATGCCAGTACCATGGAGTTTTTGTTACCACAGCTCTGTAATATAATTTGAAGCCAGGTATTGTGATGCCTTCAGCATTGCTTTTTAGGCTTAGAATTGCTTTGGCTATTCTGGGTCTTTTATGCTTCTAAATGAGTTTTAGTTTTTTTCTGTTTCTGTGAAGAATGTCATGGGTGTTTTGATGGGGATTGCACTGAGTCTGTAAATTGCTTTGGGAAGTATGCCATTTTGACAATATTCATTCTACCTATCCATGAACATGGGACATCATTCCATCTTCTCTTTTCTTTGGTTTTCTTTCTTTAATGTTCTATAGTTTTGTCTGTGGAGGTAGAGGTCTTTCACTTCCTTGGTTAGATTTAGTCATAGATTTAAATTTGTTTGTTTGTTTGTTTGTTTGAAGCTATTGTGAATAGGATCATTTCCTGATTTCTTTCTCAGCAAATTCATTATTGAAGTATAAGAAAGCTATTGACTTTTGCATGTTGATTTTGTAACCTGCTTTGCTGAATTTGCTTATTAGCTCTAGCAGTCTTCTGGCTGAACTTTTTGGATATTCTATGTGTAGATTCATATCATCTGCAAACAGTGATAATTTGACTTCTTCCACCTCCTAATTTTATCCTTTTTTATTTCCTTCTCTTCCCTGATTACTCTGGCATTGAATCTGTAGATCAGATTGGTGGTAATATGGCCGTGTTAACAATATTAATTCTGCCTGCTCATGAATATAGTAGGTCTTTCCATCCTCTTGCCTTCTTCAGTTTCTCTTTTTAATGTTTATAATTTTAATTGTAGAGGTCTTTTACCTCCTTTGTTAGGTTATTCCTGGGTTTGTTGTTGTTGTTGCTGTTGTGAATAGGACTGTTTTCCTGATTTCTTTTTGAATGAATTCATTATCGGTGTATAAGAATACTATTGATTTTATATGTTGATTTTGTATCCTGCTGCTTTACAGAATTTGCTTATTATTTCTAGTAGTCTTCAGGTGGGGCTTTTTGAATCACTATTCTACAGATAATTCTTAACACACACCTTCAACAACCAACAGGAATTTATTTAGCACCTACTAACTATGTTAGGTAGAAGAGGAACAATAATTAAGATATGATCTCGGCCTTCAAGAGAAGATATGGTTTCAGCCTTCAAGAGGGGAACAATCCTATATTTAAGCAGTAATGACAAACTTCAAATTGAGTGTTTTGAAAATGTAACTTGGACCAGCATATCTAGAGTTATGCCAGTAGACTAATTATCAAGAACATGGACTTTAGAGTCAGACATGACTGCATCATTTTCTCACCACATAGAACCATTAGCTTTTCAAAATAAAATAGTGTGTGTATCAAGCCTTACTATATTCTATAGTATATGATAATCATTTGTTTTTATTTTTATTAGCTTTTAGTAATATTTTAATATGAATAGCAAATTCTAATAGTTAATGTATCATAATTCATATAAATCATATCTAAATAGGACAATTACCATTATTCTTTTCTTTATTAAAAAAAACAACCTTATAAGGCAAATTCAGATTTTTTTAGACTGCCATATGTGTGTTCTGAGACTGGTTCCACTGTAGGTTGGAGAGAAAAATGCCTCCATCTTCAACTGCAGGTTCCCCTTTACTCCTCCATGAAGTTCATGCTAATCCATGTACCAAGAAGGCCTCTTTTCACACTTCTGCCAGGATAGTTTTTCTATGAAAAAAGATCCATCCCATTTGTGTTTCTGTGTGAAACACTAACCAAATAAAAAAGTGATATCATAAATCATTGGTTAAGGGATGGTTTAATTCAACAAATGTTGTTGGGTGAATTGAATAACTTTTTGCAAATATATGCAAATTAGGTTCCATATTAATAGTGTATACCAAAAGAAACTCCACTATGGTTAAAAATTAAAAGAAAACATAATGTTAAAATTTTAGTGAGGAGTATGGGAAGGAAGCACAGAAAGCATAAAGGACTAAAGAAATTATAAAAGAAAATCGATAAATTTACATACATAAAAACAAAATATATGCATATCTATATATAATTTTTTTTTAAAAAAGAGGGACAGTGAGAGAGATAATCAATTTTTATTTAGTTTTTCGTGTGGCTTTCATTGCTCCAACACTTCATTGTATACATGGTGCTGGGGTTTAAACCCACATCCTCATACATGCCAGGCAAGCACCGTAACTGCTGAACCACCACTCCAGCCATCTCTATACAATTTTAAAGCACTACTTTTTATAAATATGATGCACAAAAGGAAAATATATTTTTTATTTCTTTTTAATTTTAATTTTTATTTTTGAACCACCATACAAATTTTTAACAAAATAATATAAAATGTGTAGTTTCTGGATACTAGATTTACCCCCAGGAGTGCCCCCCCCCAGTTTCCCACCCGTATCCCTCCCTTCCCTTACCCACAAATTCTCTAAAAAAGTATTAGGCTGTATAACATTACACCTTATCTGGATTTAACACATGATAATAGACCACCTTTCTGAATGGCCAGGGTCTAGTTCCAGCCTCCACAGATGAGTGGAGACTTTTGACCCTTGGTTCTCTGGGTTAAGCTGATTTTACTAAGCATAATTTCTTCCATAGCCATCCATTTACCTTCAAAGGCTGCAATAATCATTGTTTCTAATTGCTGTGTAGAATTCCATGGTATATATGTACCACAGTTTTTGGATCCATTCATCCAGTGAGGGACATCTGGGTTGTTTCCATAGTCTAGCAATAGTAAATTGAGCTGCTATGAACATAGATATTGCTGTGTCACTATAATGTGCTGATTCTAAATCCCCTGAAAAGATACCCAGGAGTGGAATAGCAGGGTCGTATGGTGGGCTTATCCCTAGTTCTTTGAGGATTCTCCACACTGCTTTCCAGAGGGGCTGTACCAGTCTGCAGCTCCACCAACAGTGTGTTAGTGTCCCTATCTCTCTCCACATCCCCTCCCGCATCTAATATTGTTTATTTTCTTCATTTTTGCCATTCTGACTGGCGTAAGGTGATATCAATGTCCTCTGATGAGAAAAGAGAATATCTTACTGTATATTACCAGCCTGGAAAAAGATCAAAATTCGAAGTACCATTTCTACAGAATACATACCATTTTCACACTCTCATAAAGTAAAATTTCAAATTAATCCCTCAGAGTTGGGGACCATTTGTTAATAACTTACAACCTTTAAGTAGAAGTTAAAGTTTGTGAAAAGAAATCAGTGAAGGAAGTAGGTTCTTATTTGCACATTCTAATACTGAAATATTCATGCTTGCTTTATCAGATAATAAAGGATTACTTCCTAATTAACTGAATTTCAAGGAAAATAAAATTTAACTAGTTCAACATTTCATGTTGCTATAACAAAATAATTGAGATCAGCTATATAAAAAGAATAGAAGTGAACTTGCTTCATGGAAGCCTGAGAAGTCTTAAGTGCATGGGACTAGCATCTGCTCAGCATCTGGTTAGGGCCTTCTTGTTGCAGCATAACATGACAGAGGGCATCACAAAGTGAAACAGAGCAAATGTGCTAACTTGGACTTCTCTTTCTCTTCTTATTAAGTTACTAATGTCATCATTCTGAGATCCTCATCAAATCCTAATTACCTTCCAAAGACCTCCTCTCCAAACACTTTTAGCATATGAATTTGGGGATTAAGTTTCCAACACATGAACTTTTGGAAGACATAAGCAAACTAGTCTTCCTACATTGAGGACTAAAATGAGCATTTTTGTGCTGAGTCATTATTTCTATGGCAGAAGCCTAGAGGAATTTAATCTAAAGCCAGATATTTTTTGATTTCTAAACCCAAAGAAATGATTATGCCCATTCTCCTGTTTAGAGGTATTCTGAAATATTTTGTAACTACCAAATATATACAAATGTTCCTTTATTACAGTAGTAGTAGTCACAATATCTATGAATCTTTTAACATTACATTCTCCTAAAAAACGACTCCACATTATGTAACAGGATTTTCCAGAAAACAATTCAACAGAACATTAGCATATCTCAGAAACTTGACTCAGAGAATTAGAACTCACTTTGCTATAGAAAGAAAAAATGAAGAGTAAGAGGGATTTCCAAATGTCATTCACCTGAAATACAGACAATTTTATATCTTCTTATATTCTAATCATTATTTTATGTGTAACTTAGAAGAATAATGCTGTTTTAGCAGAAGCATTGTAATCTCAACTTTAAAATATAGAAATATATTTAATTGACAGCGTGGTATTGGTATCAAAGCAGAAATGAAGACCAGTGGAACAAAATAGAAGATACCAAGACAAACCCTCATATCTTTTAACTATCTGATATTTGATAAAAGGGGCAAAACCATAGTGTGAAAGAAGGATAGCCTGTTCAACCAATGGTACTGAACAAACTGGACAGCCATATGCAGACAACTAAAATTGGATCCTTACCTTTCAACCTGCACAATAATCAACTCAGAATGGTTCAAGGATTTGGAATTTAAACCAGCAACTATACAACTGCTTAAAGAAAGAATAGGATCAACACTCCACGACA
>PVKS010047577.1:0-12773 GCA_004027875.1 Aplodontia rufa | reverse complement strand
CCCTAGATGCAGATGGGATCAAGAGGAGGTCACGGTGGATTAGAGGGGGCCCTAGATGCAGATGGGATCAAGAGGAGGTCACGGTGGATTAGAGGGGGCCCTAGATGCAGATGGGATCAAGAGGAGGTCACGGTGGATTGAAGGGGACCCTAGATGCAGATGGGATCAAGAGGAGGTCACGGTGGACTAAAGGGGACCCTAGATGCAGATGGGATCAAGAGGAGGTCACGGTGGATTAGAGGGGGCCCTAAATTCAATCACTGGTGTCCTCATAAGAAGAGGCAAAAAACACAGGGAGAAGACACCACCCAACCACAGAGGAAGAGACTGGAGTGATGCAGTCCCAGGCCAAGGTACACCAAAGAACTGTATCAAGCACCAAAAGCTAGGAGAGAGGCAGATCACCCCTTGGAGGTTTCCAGAAGGAGCCAAGCCTGCTGATACCTTGATCTCAGATTTCTAGTTTCTGGGACTGTGAAAGAATAGAATTTGACAAAATCATGCTAACTACATTTATAAATATACCACAGTGAATTCCACCTCTGTGTGTCTATAAAGCATCAGTTAAAATAAAGTAAATGGGGGCTGGAGTGGTGGCTCAGCGGTTACAGCGCTTTTCTGGCATGCGTGAGTACACAGGTTCAAACCCCAGCACCACATAGACAATGAGGTGTTGGAGCAAGGAGGGCCACATGAAACACTAAATAAAATTGATTCTCTCTCTCTCTCTCTCTCTCACTGACCCTCTCTCTTTAGAAAAATAAATAAAATAATTGAGTGGAAGGAAGAGCAGGAGAGGAAAGAAGGGGAATAGGGGAAAGAAGGGAGGAGGAAAGGAAAGGGACTGAAATGGAGTCCATGAATTTAGGATTATGTCAAAATGAACCCAACTATTATGTTTAATTATAATGCACTAATAAAAGAATTTTTTTTTTAAAAAAAGAAAAGATTTCTGTTATTTTAAGCCACCCAGTTGGTGTTACTTTGTTACTGCAGCCCCAGCAAACTAAGGCCTTATAATCTGCTGTCAGACAGCATGAGCCCCAATCCAGCCCTCTCCCTCACTGGCCTTACATCTGGGCCTTTGTCTTTGCCTGCTTGTGTCTCAGTCTTCTCATGTGTGAACTGGGAATCATAGTGGTACTTACATCAAGAGCATCGTGAGGCAATGGGAGGATACACATAAAGCCGTGGTACTGGGCCTCCTCCACCTTGTGGGTGTTCAATAGATCACATTGGGTTCAATCTTATGAAATTGCCTTCCCCCAAAAAATATTTTGATCTACAGAAAAGGCCATTTCGTATGCTTCACCCTAATATTAATGTGAAGGAACAGCAACAAGTATCCATATCAAAGTTCCTGTTCATAGAACTATTTTGTGTTTCCAACACTTCTTGATTCTCTGATACCAACCGTTAGCCTACAGTTTTTGACACTCCCCAGAATCAGTATAGACCTCACAGGATAAGGGGCTCAAAGCCACAAGGCTTCTGCTACTTCAGATGCCAGTCCCAAACAGGGTCCCCAGGCTACCCATGTATCCACCTGACTGAGTGCAAATTCAGGGCCTCCCATAAGCTGCCTCAGGTTTGAATCCCCAGAAGCTCACCAAACCTCATTCTTCAATGGGCTGGAGCAGTGACTCAGTGGTTACCAGCACTTGTCTGGCATGCGCAAGTATGCGGGTTCGCGGGTTCAGGCTCCAGCACCACGTAGGCAGCGAAGTCACAGAGCAACAAAGGCCACATGAAAAACTAAGTAAAAATTGATTCTCTCCCCTTCTCTCTCACTGTCCTTCTCTCTTTAAAAATAAAAAAATAAAAATAAAAAAAACAACCTCACTCTTCAAGAGTTTTTATCCAGATTTTATTACATAGACAAGATTGATCAAATCAAAAGCCACATGGAAGGAAGTCCATCTTAATTTCCCTCATCTCTCCCCAGAGGTGGGGGTGGGGGGTGTCAAAAATTCCAATACCCTCCAAGGGAGGCCTTGAAACTCTGAGTGCCCAGCTCAGTAGCATAAACTCAGGTATGGTTGTAAGAGGCTTGTTAAGGATGACGAAAGATTCTCTTACTGCTTCAGAAATTCCGGGGGTTTTAGGAGCTTTGCCAGGAACTGAGAATAAAAAACAAATATATGTTTTATTATACCACAAATACCTGCTGTGCTGCATTTAGTCAAATAGTTGTTCATGTACATCTGAAGACGAGCAGTCTGCTTACCTGGGTAATTCTAGTGCTAACATGTGTGAGCCCAGCACACAGTAGATGCTCCATAAATGTTGACCTATGCAACTCTTTCCACTCTTCAAATACCTGTTGGTCCTTTTGTCTGTGACATAGGGATGTGTTTAATTCTGCCTTGCCCACAAGAAGAACTGCGGGTTGGGGATTTAGCTCAGTGGCAGAGTGCTTGCCTAGCAGGCTCAAGGCCCTGAGTTCAGTCCTCAGCCCTGAAAAAAAGAGGAACTGTAAGGAAAGAGGTGAATGAAGGAATGAGAGAGGAGAGTGGCAGCTCAAAAGGTTTATCCTAGAGAACCCTGGGGAGGGGAGCCCAGTGGAGTCGGGACTCACCTCCGTTTACAGCCTGGGGTAGACATAGAGGGACTGAGGGGGAGGGGTCCAAGCTGGGAGCTTCCTGTAGGGTGTGATATTTCTGATGAGGGCCCAGAGTCAATACATTATGATAAGGGCCTCAGTAGGTAGATTTTAAAGCAGTGAGTAGGGGGTTTGCTGTCGGGCTCACATGAGTGATTTCTGGTAATTTTCCGTATCCATCAGGAACTTTCCCAAGTCTCCTGCTTTGAAACTTTTAAAGGGGTTATAGGGACAAAGGCATTTACCCTTGCCATGCTCTTTAAGCCTTTAGACTCACTGATGTCACCTGTATGCAGAAGGGTGGGACAGAGAGGTTTGTAAGGCAGCCCCACTGATGCTGCCCCAACCCATATCACCCAGTGAGAGACCTCCCAGGCCCGCAGAATACCCGGCCAGTATTGGAAAACTTGGAAAGTAAAGCAGAAATTAGGCAGGTTTTGAAAAGGGCCAGCAAGCACTGAAGCAGAACTTCAATCTGACCCCTATAATCACCATTTTCTCCTGACTGGAAGTGACAATGGACATCTTATCCTTTCAGAGAGAAAAGAAGAAGAAAAAGAGAAGTCTGTACTGTCCAGCGGTAGCCCCTTCTTCTCTTTCGCTTTTCTCTGACTTAGGCAATGACTTGGCCTGGTCAGACTTTCTGAGCTTTGGCACCCAAGGCTGAAGGGTCTTTGAAGGGCTTCTGCAAGTGGCCCTGGGATGCTTTTCTCTTGATGACTCTGGAGTCCAATCCTCTGCCCTCTGTGTTCCTGCAGCCCAGGCCCTGGAGGCCTGAGAGGCAGGAAGCAGACCGTGGCCAGGGAGTGGAGAAATGAATATGCTGTCTCGGAAGGAACTGGAAGGAGTAAGAGCTGCGGCCCCGGGGACATTCCCTCACCACAGTTCCTCCAGCTGCTCTGACTT
Source organism: Aplodontia rufa (assembly GCA_004027875.1). Classification (NCBI taxonomy): domain Eukaryota; kingdom Metazoa; phylum Chordata; class Mammalia; order Rodentia; family Aplodontiidae; genus Aplodontia; species Aplodontia rufa. The sequence goes on along the minus strand of PVKS010047577.1, from coordinate 9,265 downwards.
CCTGCTCCTCCACCGCCTGGACTCTGTCCCTGAAGACCTCCCAGCAGCCAGCTGAAAGCCCAGGAACCGGTTTTCCTCACCTGCTACGAATGAATCAGGAAAGGCCATTGCCTTCTGGAGAGGAGGGACCTGACAGCTCTCCTTCCCTGGGACGGAGCTGTGGGGAACAAATTTCATTCAAATCTCTCCATTTTAGCTCAGTGAGCCACAGAATAAGAAGTTTGTTTAATTCGGGAACTTCTAGTTTAGTCTCCATGAGGAAATGTCAGTTTGCAATGATTTATCTTAGCAGGGAAGAAGTATTATTTTATGTATGGGGTAGAAATTAAGTAAATTTGAAGATAGGTTAAATGTCACCTAATAAGGGAAAGATGAGGTTCTGATAGACTAGAGAAAAATACAGAAAATAGGATTCACGTAATCTGTGTACTACGCACTTCCTGACAGGAAGGTTTGCAGGCTGTCTGTTCCATAATCAACCTTAGGGTTTCTAGTGTTTTCTCTTCGCATCTAGTCTCTAAAATCAGCTTCATTTGCAAGCAGCCCCAGTTGCGTGATATTAGGCAGGAAGCTGAAAAAGAAAAGAAGAAAATGGTCTGTATTTTTAACTTCAAGTGAAACCTATTAGGGAACATATTCCAGTCTTAGAAGAATACCTGTTTAAAGGCTAAAACCTGGAGCTAGAGCGGTGGCTCAGCAGTTGCGGTGCTTGCCTGGCATGCGTGAGTACTGTGGGTTCGAACCCCAGCACCATGTACACAACCAAGTGTCTGAGCAACAAAAGCCACATGAAAAATTAAATGAAGTTGATTCTCTCTCTCTCACTGTCCCTCTCTCTTTAAAAAAAAAAAAAAGTTAAAAAAAACAAATGCAGGCTAAAACCGGTGGCCAGCTAAAGTGGTACAACGGGAAATTCCAACAGAGGATCACAAGTTCAAGGTCAGCCTCAGCAATTTTGAAAATCCTGTCTTAACATAATAATATTAAAGGCTATAGGCATGATTCAGTGGTAAAGTGCCCTTGGTTTCAATCTCCACAACTGCCCCCCTCCAAAAGAATACCTGGAGATTGGATGCACAACAGTGTGAATATACTTAATGACTCTCAAACTACACTTAAAAGGTCAGTATGGTTAAACTTCGTTATTTGAATTTCACCACAGTTTTGTTGTTTGGTGCTGAAGATCACACCCAGGGTTTCCACAAGCTAAACACAATGCTTTACCACTGACCTACACTCCCATCCCCAAATAAAATTTTTTAAAAAGAGATAGGGGGGTCTCACTATGTTGCCCAGGCTGGCCCCAAACTCCTAGGCTTAAGGGTTGTGGTCTGGAAATCTATAGACTCATAGGCAACTTTCAACGCTAATATACCCAAGAGCAGAGGAATCACTGGATGATGCCAATTCAATGTCTCACTTGAGAACTGCCTTCCAGTAATGGCAAACCAAGTTATTTGAATTAAACTTCTCTACCTCATCCTCCTAAAACTGCAGGTGTGCACCTCTGTGCCTGACCACCAACTTTTTTTTTTTAAAGAGAGAGGGACAGTGAGAGAGAGAGAGAGAATCAATTCTTATTTAGTTTTTCATGTGGCCCTGGTTGCTCCAACACCTCATTGCATATGTGGTGCTGGGGTTTCACCTGTGTACTTGCACATGCTGGGTAAGCACTGTAACCACCGAGCTCCAGCCCCCCAACAACATTTTTAAAAGACCAGAATATTTTGTCTTTAGGAAAGACCACATTTGAGAAGCCAGCTTTCCATCCATAAGTAGCCGTGGCAGATGGTCTCCCAGCCCCCAATGTCATCTTGCCTGTGACAAGACAGGGAGAAATTACAGGACAGACACACATGCTAGCACTGAGGATGCAAAGATGAGCAGGACACACAGGTGACCTGTTCTCTGGGGACCAGAAACACTAACACCCCTCAGCACAAAGGGGCGCTGGTTTCTGAGCAGCGCTGGGAAGGAGGCTGTTTTTCATGCTGTACAATGTGTTTGATCTTGGCTGCACGAGTGTCTCCTTGAATCAGGGTTAGATCCTGGTGTTCTTTATCCCCCTGGAGTGCTTGGTTCCCAGTGGGCACTCAGGGCACATGAGTGCCCCTCCCTCTACCCGGCTAACATCTTCCAATCCTTCACCTCTGTAGTATAGATGACCCAGGAATGACAAGAAGAGACCATGAGGGTGAGGATCTGGTGGGTAAGTGACAGCTTACAGCCAGCAGAGAAGCTGAACCAAGACCCCAGGGGCAGGGAGTGAGGCTGCAAACAGTCCCGGGCCCTGCTCACAAGTCCAAAGGTGAGTGCAGGGGCTCCGGAGCAGGAATCAGGAGCCCCTGAGCTCCAGGTTTTGTGGGCACCTTTTCTCAGCCACACACACACCCGAGCAACAGCAGACCAACACCAAGCACTTGTTACCAAGGCTGTGGACAGTTCTTCCCAGGTTGCTACTGATGTTCTAGCACTTACAGTCACACGGTGAGGCTTCCCATTCATGTGTTCTGTTTGCTTGCGTTTTGTAGCTTTATCTGGTTGATTTTTAATTGTATATCATCTCCTTCACAATTTTCCTGCTACTCATGTGCCAGCCCTCACCTCCACTCTCAACATTCAGGATCCGCTACCTCCGCAGGGATCCCGGGGCTGTGGCCAGCATCTGTTTCTCCACAATGACTCCCAAGTGCACTCAGCCTCCCACCCCATTCCCTGGGCCCAGCTCCGGGCCCCACTCCCTGCAGAAAGCCCCAGAATTGCCCACCTGGAGGTGCCCTCTCCTCCTCTGTACTGAACCCTAGAGAGTAGGTCCCCTGCCAGGGGCACCCATGGTTCACAGGTCAGCTGAAAACAACTGCAAGGTCGGGTCTTATTCCTCCCAAATACCATTGACCCATTCCTGGCAAGTACTTTGTGCTTGGAAAACACCAACTGAAAGCATGCAAGCAACTCAACAACAAAAGGACCAACAACCCAATTAAAATACGGGCAAGCTGGGTGTGGTGGTACACATTGTGGTCTTAGCTACTTGGGCAGCTGTGGTAAGAGGATTCCAAGTTCAAGGCCAGACTGGGCAACTTAGTAAGACCCTCAGTAACTTAACGAGACCCTGTCTCAAAATAAAAAATAAAAAAGGGCTGTGAATGTAGTTCAGTGGCAAAGCACTTTTGGGTGGTTCAGTCCCTAGTTTGAGATGTGCATGTGTGTGTGTGTGAACATTTTTGGATATGTGTGTATATCATATATATATATATATATATATATATATATCTCACATATGTAAATAAATAAATATATATTATATATATGCAAAAGACTTTAATAGACATGTTCATGGAAACACTATTCCAGATAGTTAAATGTGAAAACAACCCTAAAACCTGTCAAGCTAAGTAGGTAAATAAAATTTGGTATATTCATACAGTGATATATTATTTGGCCATAAAAAAAAGAATGGTGTGAGGGCTGGAGCGGTGGCTCAGAGGTTACGGTGCTTGCCCAGCATTCACAAGTACGTGAGTTCAAATCCCAGTACCACGTACACAACGAAGTCTCAAAGCAACGAAAGCCACATGAAAAATTAAATAAAGTTGTTTCTAAATAAAGTCTGAAAGAGGCACATCTACATTCTCATGACTAGGGATGGAGTGGGGAATGGGATGGTGATAGTTAAAGGATACACAGTTTCTCTTTGGGGTGGCGATCTAAAATTGATTATGGTGATAGTTACACGTATCTGTGAACATACTAAAAACCATTGAATTGTATACTTTAATTGGGAAAATTGTACAGTATGTAAATTATATTCTGATAGAGCTGTTCAAAAAATAAATGAACAGGGGCTGGAGTGGTGGCTGGGCAGTTAGGGCACTTGCCCGGCATGCGCAAGTACATGGGTTCAAACCCCAGCACCCACGTATACAACTAAGTGTCAGAGCAGTGAAAGCCATCTGAAAAACTCAATAAAAATTGATTCTTTCTATCTCTCTCTCTCACTGTCCTTCTCTTTTTAAAAATAAATGAATGAATGAATATATTTAACAATCTTTCAATATACAATTGCCATTCATAACTGAGCATATTTACACAACACCATAGAGGTCCACAACTTGCCATCTCGGAAAATTTGCTGAGGTTCGATTTGAATTCCTTAAGTCAAGAGTCTGGCATATTTGAAGGAGTCTGGGTCAAGTGGGGGGATTAGAGGCCAGTGTCCTCCTCCACTCCTGTGACCTGAGTGTTCTTTAAAAATTGAAAGAGAAGTGATAGAAACTCTAATATCACTTTTTTTTCTCTGTGAAAAAAATGGAGACATAACATCAGTTGGTGTAAAAAAATGTTGCTGCTCACTGGTTTAGAATACTGTGAATCTTCTAATTTTCCTCTAAGTCTTGCGCATTTTGAATCCTAGCTGTTGGAGAGGGGAGGAAGTCACCATGCACCCAAACGCAGAATGTCTAGATTTGCGAGCTTATTCCGGGAAGGTGGCTCCCAGCTGGCATTGGTACAAAATGCACTGGCAGGAGATGGAGACCTCTGCATACAGCTGCCTATGGGGCCAAGGTGAGTGAACTTCACTTAAGATGTGGGGCCAGGGGTGCGGACAAATGAGGAAGGGAACCTTGCGGTGGGGGCAGTGAAGATTGACATGTGAGGCAATATGATGGTTATGGCAAAAGGCTCCTCCTAGGACCATGTGCAACCACTTGGTTACTTAAGAAATAGCAAAGCAAGTGTTCTTTGGGGCTGGGGGTTTAGCTTGGTGGTAGAGTACTTGCCTAGCAAGTATGAGGCCCTAGTTTCCATCCTCAGCAAGGAAAAAACAGAAAAGCAAACAAACAAGTATTTTTTCATTGTACAGTTGCTGAAACTATTAGTTTCTTCCCTCCTCTATTGCCACCACTCTCTTTTAAAGCAACTGGGCTGCCTCTGCTCTTGACTGCAGAAGAGAGAAGCCACAGACTACAAAACCCTGCAGTAAAGGGTTAATAAATAAATGCTTAACCTCACCCAGCAGTCAGAGAAATGCAATTTAAAACCACAAAGAGAGATACAATTTCATGCATGATTAGCGAAAGTGAAAAAAAAAATCTGATAATGTGCTTTTTTTTTTTTTTTCTCCAGACCTGGAGATTAAACCCAGGGGCACTTTTCCTTCTGAGCTGCATGCTCAGATTTTTTTATTTTTCATTTTTTTGGTACCAGGGATTGAATCCAGGGGCACTTAACCACTGAGCCACATCCCCAGCCTTTTTATTTTTATTATTATTTTAAAGAGAGAGAGAGAAAAGGACAGAATCAATTTTATTTAGTTTTTCATGTGGCCTTCGCTCCTCTACACTTCACTTTGTACGTGGTGCTGTGATTCAAACCTGTGTCCTTATGCTTGCCAGGCAAGTGCTATTAACTGCCAAACCACGGCTCAAGCCCCCTTTTATTATTATTGTTTTTTATTTGAGACAGGGTCTCACTAAATTGCTTAGGGCCTTGCTAAGTTATTGAGGCTGGCCTTGAACTTGTGTTGATGCTCCTTCCTCAGCCTCCCAAGTCACTGGAATTACAGGCATTTTGCCACTGTGCTCAGTTAAAAGATAAAAAAATAATATGAATGATTGTCCAGGGTGTGGAGAAAAAGGAATTCTCATAATTGTGGGTGGGAGTATACAACCTCCTGCATTTTGCAAGATTAAAGATGCATATGCTGCGTTGCCCAACGCCACTCCTAGACAGAGAACACCTAGAGAAATACTTACACATGCACATCCTCTGATGTGCACAAGAATGTCACTCTAGGGGCTGGAGCGGTGGCTCAGCGATTACAGCACTTCCCTGGCATGCTTGAAGATGTGGATTTGAACCCCAGCACCACGTACACAACAAAGTGTCGGAGCAATGAAGGCCACGTGAAAAACTAAATAAAATTGATTCTCCCTTTCTCTCTCTCACTGACTGTCCCTCTCTTTATTAAAAAAAAAATAGTGTCACTCCAGTATGTTTGTACAGGCAAATGGAAAACAACTTAAATGTCCATCAAGAGGAGAATGGATCCCTGTGATAATTTCATGCGGTGGAGGATCACAAAGCAGTGCAAAAAGGAGTGTTACTGTTACATGCACCAGTGGATTAACTTCAGCATGTATTACTGAATAGAAAAATGGCAAAAGGAAGCCAGGCATGGTGGCGCACACCTGCAATCTCGGCGGCTCAAGAGGCTGAGGCAGGAGGAACACAAGTTCAAAACCAGCCTCAGCCACTTAGCAAGACCCTAAACAACTTAGTGACCCTGTCTCAAAATAAAACAAAATAAAAATAAAAAGAGGGCTGGGGGTGTGGCTTAGTGGTTAAGGGCCCCTGGGTTCAATCACTAGTACCAAAAAAAAAAAAGATGGGGTGGGCAAATGAGTCTGTGGTTCCTGGGGAAAGAGCACCTACAGAGCCCTAGGGAGTCATCAACAACCAAGACAGACTGGAAATTTCAGTGTCAGAGAGACTTGTGCCGCTGTCCCAGAGACATAGCTCTTACCAGCTGCCTTAACACTGAGGCAGTAAATGAGTTCAGGGCAAGTTAAACTGCAGTGACATCTGTGTTCTGAGAATGGAGCTAAGAAAAGCCATTCGAGAAATATAGAATTCGACTGGGTGTCATTCAATAGCTGGGGCTGTGCGGTCCCGCTAGAAAGAATGAATAATATATGGGGGTGGGATAGCAGAGTGGGATCTGAGCAAAATCAGGCAGTACATAAGGCAAAGCAATCTAGGAACACGGAGACAGAGACTCAGACGAGAGGCCAGGTGGGAGACGATGGAAGGCCTTTAACCCCTCAACCTGCAGCCCCACCACGGGCATGAAGTTCCTATCTGGATGGTTTACCTAGTCAATGAGAATCGGGAAGGAAACCAGGTCTTGTGTCCACAGCAAAATGTGCTGTCTCACCTCCATCCACTGAAATGGAAACTAACTTGCTTAGCTCAACTTAATTGTCTCCTCCACGAGTAAGTGTCTGTTGACCTCGGGAAGGGTTCAGATCAAGCAGGAACACTTCTCAGTGAGGTTCAGCAACCATCTATGTACGTTGGGTGTTTTGAGTGTTTGTAATGTTTAAGAGGAGTCAGTATTAAAGAATCTAATACATTAGCCTCGTGATTCCCATTTAAAACATGTAATTGAGTAATTGTTTAGATTTGTGATTTTACTAGGGCTGTAAACAATATTGGAATGTTTATGAGAACTTGAGATGTACTATATTTTTAAGTGCAACTTATTATCCTTATTAGAATTGTTTAAGTGTTTGGGAATGTTCTGATCGTTAGGCATTTGAAGTGCTTATAAATAAACTCAAATATACTAAATTTATAAATCCAGTTTAAAATATATAAGGGGATTTAATTAAGATGTAAAAGGCCTCTTTAAAAGTGATTGTTAAAATTTAGTGGATTTATAAATAAAATTAAAGTTGTTGGTTGAAGTTAAAAGCTTAAAGAAAATGAGGGTTTTTTCATTGCCTTACTTAAATAAGTTGAGTGAAACTTTTAAAGACTAACTGCAAATAGTTTTTCTTCTTGGACACAAAAAGTTCTTCTCAAAGAACATTAAAAAAAAAAAATCAAGTTACACCAGCCACAGAACCTTCCAGAAGTGGCAGAGGAGCCTTCCAGGCCCCTTGTGGGAGGGAAACAAGGACACCTCAGGGCACCAGAACTTCTGATGACAAGGACCAAATGTTCCTCTTCCTAGTCCCAGTCTGTAATAGCACAGAGGAGTCTGATTTTTTTTGTTTATTTAAAATGGCTCTCACCATGTTACCCAGGCTGGTCTTGAACTGGTGAACTCGAGTGATCCTCCTGTCTCAGCCTCCTGAGTAGCTGGGACTAAAGGTCTGTGCCTGACTGTCCATAGAATTTTTTCCCATTTTTTTATTATAAAAATATTCCCACATGTGAAAACTTGAAAATGTAGTACAATAGACTCTTATCTATCCAACACCTACCTTCAACAGTGGCCAGACTTTTGTTGTAGAGGGTTTATTTAGCTTCAACTAGATCAATCAATATCCTCTCCCTCTATTTCAAAGTAATTTGCAGATATCATGCTGCTTCACCTCAAACGTTGGGTGTTTAACAGTAAATTCCCTAAAAGTAAGGATGTTCTCTTAGGCAGCCACAATACCATATCACACCTACCAATGTTAATAATTTTCTAACATCATCTAAGTCCCAGTGCATACACAAATGTATCTAAACATTTTTTTTCTTTTTGTGAGTACATTATATATATAATTTGTGTTTAATTTACATATATTTATGTGTCGTGTCATGCAGTATACAGCGTGATGTAATAGTATGTTTTGTTTTATTGCTGTATAATATTTCATTATATTGCATACAGGTTTGCATGTCCGTTCAACCAGTCATGTGCATTACTGTTGTCTCTAGTTTTTGCCTATCCAAATGATGTTTTTTTTTTTTTTTTAAAGAAAGAGGGGACAGAGAGGGAGAGAAAGAAAGAGAGAGGCAACCTTTATTTAGTTTTTCATGTGACTTTCATTACTTAAACACTTGGTTGTGTACGTGGAGCTGGGGTTTGAACTCCAGTTCTCTCACTTGCCAGGCAAGTGCCATAACCACTGAGCCACCACTCTAGCCCCCATGATTTTTTTTTTTTAAACTATATTCGAGGGGCTGAGTGGTGGCTCAGTGGTTAAAGCACTTTCCTGGCATGCATGAGGATGCAGATTCAAACCTCAGCAACATGCACACCATGAAGTATCAGAGCAATGAAAACCAGATGAAAATCTACATAAAAATTTTTATTCTCTCTCTCACGCTGTCCCTCTCTCTTAAAAAAAACAAAAACAAACAAACAGAAAAACCCCCACCACATTCCAAGCAAGGACCATGCATTTCATGTCTCCTTTTATTATTTTAATCTACAACAGCTACTTATTTTTATAATTATTTTCATGAAACTAATGTGCTTGCTGTGGCTAAACCAGTTGTTTTAAAGAATATCCCAGATTCTGAATTTGTCTGGTTTTTTTTTTCTTTACGATATTATTTTAACCTATTTCTCTAGCTCTGATTTTCTTGTTAACTAGGAGTTCGGCTAAATGGCTTGTTGATGCTCAGGTTAAATATGTTTGGCAGAACTGGTTCAGCCACTATGGAAAGCTGTATGGAGAATCCTCAAAAAATTAAGGATGGAACCACCTTATGACCCAGCTATCCCACTCCTGGGAATTTTCCCAAAAGACTTAGAATCAGC
>PVKS010047576.1:0-12762 GCA_004027875.1 Aplodontia rufa | reverse complement strand
GTTGTTTTATGCTTTGAAACTCACAAATAAAAATGACTAAAACAATTCTTTTAAAATCTTGGAAAAATGAATTAGCATTCAAGGTTTTAGAAAACATTATTAACCAAAAACAAGTGCTGTGTTTTTAATGTCAGATACCTCTTGTACTCTAGGTAAGATAACATTTTTGTTGAAAGAAAAGAGAAAAATATCATTATAATAATCTATTTTTATCCAATGGCTTGGAAATAAATGCAGCATTAAAAATATAAGGTATCAGGAATATTGACAGTCATTAGATGAAAGATGATGTATCTAGGGAACCTATTAAAGAATAGAACTGTTGCCTTTTGTGTTAACACAAAGAATTTACGGCTAGATGGATATAGCTGTTCACTGTGGATTTAGGGAGGCAAAAATGCTATGATCCTGGTTGGTATTAAGCAATTATTTATAAATATACTCTATGTTCTTATATTGGGTAAAATGGTATTATTATCTGTCCAATTAGGGAGCATATCATAGACTCTGACTGAGCCTATTTTTGAAAAGGGAGTCAGTGTGAAATTGCATTCAGTTAAGTTGCCTGCAGGCTTCCAAAGGAGATGAAGCAAATGAAGAAATTTCTTGCCAAAAAGGGAACTACATGTCCTTCATAACTAGGACCTGGAATTGCAGTCATTATGCCCATCCAGTATTGAGAGCTGGCCTTATGTCCTCACAAAATATCTCAGTTTGAGTCTCAAGTATCTTTATGTAATAAGTTTGGAGGATAGCATCTTAATCTCCCTAATCTTTTCACTTATCTTTTTTTTTAATGAAAGAGAGTGTGAGAGTGAGAGAGAGAGAAAGAGAGAATTAATTTTATTTATCTTTTCGTCTGGCCTTTGTTTCTCTGACACTTAGTTGTGTATGTGGTTCTGGGGTTTGAATCTAGGTCCTCACCATGCCAGGCAAGTCCTTCAATGACTGAGTCACTACTCTAGCCCCTCACTTATGTAGTCAATGGGAAAAATAGAACATTATTATAAATATACTGTCAAAAATTAGATGATATACACAAAAGGCTTAGTGAAATGAATGACCTGTAGAATGTACTTGAACATGTAAGCACCTTATATTATATCTACTACCATTACTGTTATCTTGATGAAAAAATATTTATCTTTGTTTCTTTCTGTTTTTTCTTTTCATTTTTATTGCTTACAATTTTGAATATGTAAATAATCAAGAATACATCCACAAGAAGAGGGATAGCTGGTGGGCTTTTTCTCTAATATAAATTTATTTATGATGTTACAAAAAAACCCCACATATCCAAACAGCATCACAAAAATATCACCAGACAATCCAAGATCTTAGAATACAAATTATTCAAGTCTAGAGACTGCTTTTCCAAGGTGTGCTCCAAGCCAAGTACTTACTGTGGTATACTCTTGAGAGGAATAATCTGTGATTGAGTTCCATACAAAGGAATTGTTCAGACAATAACAAAAGCCTGAGTACAAGCTCCCCATACGACTTCTCCTCTGACTCTCTCCCCAAAAATGACTTGGGCAGTATTACAACTTTTCTGAAAAGTCTGCCAGAATTTATAATATAAATAATCTTTGATACTCTCAATGGATGTCATATCATCTACATTTTTGTTTATTCATTCGTAAACTCATTAACTGGACTTCTATTTAGTGCCCAACATTTTGCTGGACTTAAAGGATAACCTGATAAATAGAACAAACTTAGGCTTTGTCCTAAAGATCACACATGATGGAGAAGCGAGACACTGAACTTGCAATTAGTGTGATGTGTAAAATGAAAGAACAGACAGGGTGCAACAGAGACATGTAGGAGGGGACATCTAAACTGACAGAGTAGAAAAGCAAATGAAAGATATATTGTGAAATAAGATATTTAAATTGGGTAAGTGCAACCAAATGGAAGATGAGTTCAGTATCATGATAATGTTCTAGGAAGAGAAGATAAGTTTAAATACGGAGGCAGAAAATCCAAAACTTACCTTACCAAAAATGAAAATTGTCAGAAATCAGTATGCTAAAAGGTTTTGTCAAGAGAATGTAATTTGTACAGATACTGACAGAAAGCCACAAAAGGATTTTTAATGGTATGGATACAAACAACTTACGTTTTTAAAAAGTTTTGTTAGTCAATGATGCAATATATGTATTTGAGTTGGAGAGAAGTTAGAGGAAGGGAAGTTTATTCAGAAGCTACTAATGAAAATAGAAAAATGTGCTGCTGTATGAAGACCACAAAGCATTATGTTCACAGATTCAGGAATTTGATCATTTGGCAATAAGTTGTTATATAATTAACTGATTTTTATGCATAGTCCTATTTGTGGTAGATACAAAGAGGAGGAATGCATGGCTCTTATTCTAGAGGAATTGGGAGACAGTGGAAGAGTAGGGATGGGGGGAGAGAAAGTGAGAGGGAGGAGAAAATAGAGAAGAGGGACACAGACAGAGAAATAATATGAAATTATATTGTGACAATCTTTGAGTTAAAGGTGATAAAGTAAAGGGTTAAGGCAATTTCTTGAAAACAAATTGACTCAAATCCATTAAAAGGATATGTTCCTCTCTTATTACTGATATTACTTTATATAATGAGTATTATTTTGCACTGCATAGAGTCCTATATGTGCTCTTCTTATCAATCAATAAACTAGACTCTATTTTTAACTACTTTACAGATGAATAAATTGAAACATCAAGAGTTTAAGGAAGCTGATGAAGGCCATTGAGGCAGGATATGGTGAAACTTGAATTTGGTCTGACTTCTTATTCTTCTAGGAGGCTAACAAAAACAACCCAAACACTTAATAAAGAAAATTTTCAGAAAAATTGTCATGAAGCAGCAACGAGATAGCAGAAATGGGAGGCATTTTATTTGTGGTTTAAATTATTGCACTTTATTTTTTCAAAATAAAGCCAAATAAATACCTAGAAGTGAGAATTTGTGTTAATGGCATGATTTTAAGTTATGAAGATTTTTCAAAACCAAGTTTTTAGTTTTTTAAAATAATTGTAAGAGACAACACCTCCTTAATTGGATAAAATAAAGCTTCCTCTAGTTGGAATGCAATTAAATAACACTGGACTTATGGTTGAGACTTCTGGGCCTATATTTATACTCTTTTCTGGCTCAGGAACTTTGTAGAAGATACTCAGAATTTCTGTGAATTTGTTTCCTCATTAAATAATCAAAGGGTGGAGAGAAGATGATGGATTCAAAAAGGGTGCACTTCCTAGCAGTTCCTTAGTGCAAAACTTAAAAGTAGGAAGACTGTTCCTTGGTGAAGGGGACAAGTAAGGGAACCCACTGAAATTCAATACTGGCCAGTAGGAGACACAGCAGAGACACAGGAAAGGGGACACTTTGAACATAATATAAGAAAAAATATGTTGGAGATGCACCAATGTGGGCTGCAGTAGCAGCAGCTGGGGGTGTGGAGAGGCAGGGATGCAGACAGAGAGGAAAGCACTGCAGAGAGAGAAATTGGCTTGGGGGAAACTGTGGAATGGAGAGGGAGGCTAATCTTAATGAACCCAGAGTTGGTGAGGTTAGTTGTTGAAGGAAAATCAACTAAAATCACTCAGCCCAAGTGTGAATAGTTTGGTGGCAATTGGGGGCACCTGTACAGGAGCCATTTATAAGCACTGTGTGGCCACCAACAGAAATAGGAGATCAGAAATTTATATGGAAGTTATCAGCTGCCTGCCTTTATGAGCCCCAGTCTTTTTAGACCAACATGACTGAAATAGACACAAAGAAAACTGAGCCTACAGGGGTGGAGTTGTTGCTCAGTGATTAAGGCACTTGCAGCACTCGCCTAGCATGTGTGAGGGTGTGGGTTCGAAACCCAGCACCATGTATACAATGAAGTGTTGGAGCAACAAAAGTCTTTGTCTGTCTGTCTGTCTGTCTCTCTCTCTCTCTCTCTCTCTCACACACACACACACACACTCACTGTCCCTCTCTTTCTAAAACAAAAAGAAAAAAGAGAGAAAAAAAGGAAATTGTGCTTGTAGCATATACACTCTGGATAGCAAAGAGAGAGCTCCCTTTGTTGCTGGTGTCCCATAAGAGCTATTGGAAAGATTCCAATAATGGCTAAACACGAGTGTCTGCACTCTCGGACTGATGCTAGATCATTTACATCCATACTGTTAAAAGTGAAGTCTATGTAGGTTTAGACCCTAGACTTTCATTTCCCCAGCAACAGCTGATGTGTATCAAAATTCAAATATCCACTGACCAAGTTCCAAAGGTTGGTTAGACAAGACTAAATCTCAACTACTGGACCTTTCAGTTTAGAAATCTTCACCACCCCTGCTATAGTAGTACACAACTTTTCAGCCTTTATCAGCCTGTCCCACCCATACTGGGAGATGGGAATCCTATAGCTCCTAAAACCAGCTTTGACTCCTAGTCACAATGGCTGGCATCTGGGCAAGAAACAAAATGACCTTGGACGTAACAATCCCCATCCCTTGACCCAAAGTTACAGAGCCCCAAAATAAATATAAACAATGAAAACCCTTTCTTGCCAAAGTTTCAAACACCTCAATGAAAATAAGCACTTTGTTTCTCATTCAGAATTTTAATTTTTCCCAAATGCCTTACCTGTTGTCTACTTTTTTGATTTTTAAATTCATTGTTCAAATTTTATTTTATTACATTTTATAACTTTTAACTTTTTCCATTGTGTGAGATTCCTGTCCTAGGTATGTGTGTGTGTGTGTGTGTGTGTGTGTGTGTGTGTGTGTTCTCACTGCATGGATAGGTTTGAAATATATATTCACATAATTTCACTTTCACTGTGTTTGCTTTCTTCTAGGTTGGATATAATTACAAGTGTATTTCACATGTTTGATCTTATGTTTGCTTATGTCTTCATTTTTGTCCCTCTAACAGTCCCATCTTCATTCTCTTTCCCTACTAATAGCCTATTTTTCCTGTTCTCTCTTCCTCTCTTTTAGTTCATTTTTTACTCCTTCTTCTTTACAACCACCATCCACCACCTGTCTCCTGTCTCTTCTCGGTTCACTTTTTAAAGTTTATTTATTTATTTATTTATTTTTACATATTTGTTTTTATTGATGCATTATAGTTGTATGTAATGATGGGATTTGTTGTCACATATTCATATTGTACTCACAATACAGTGATACAATTTAGTCAATATTTTCCCCGGCAACCCCCCCCCCCCCCGCCCACTCTCTCTCCTTGCTCAGTCCCTTGCCTCTCTTTCTGGGTCATGTATTTTTTCCTAATGTACACAAGTATAGTGACATAATTCTTGTACCTATGAAGAACACTTTTTTATATACATGACAACAGTATATAGAGTAGCATACTTATAAATGCTTGGAATGTACCTTGCTTTAACTCAGTTCCAATGTTTCCTCTTCTCCTCCTTTCCTATTACCTCTTATTCTTTTTAGATATTTTTGACAATATGATTAAATATTTACATTTTTGTAAAAGCATGCAATATAGCTTATTCTAATTCAATCCCCCAGTGTCCCCCCACCCCCTGTTCTTTCTCTTCCCTCTACTGGTCTTTCTGTTGTTTACTAAATGGATTTTCCCCCATTTTTATTGACTCATTGAATTATATTTCGATAAGATTCATTACATTATGTTTATATTTAGATGTGAGCAAATTGAGTCAGATTCCATCATCTTTCTAAATTTCATTCCTTCTTCCCCCATTCCCTTCCCCTTTGATTATTCTTTTGTTTTTTCCTTATTTCAGGTTAGCTTCCACATACCAAAGAGGACATTCAACATTTGTTTCTTTCAGACTGTTTACTTTCACTTAGCATGATATCCTCCAGTTTCATCCATTTGTCAACAGAAGACATAATGTCCTTGCAGCTGAGTAGTGCACTAGTGTGTGTATATGCCTCAATTTCTTTATCAGGGCACCTTGGTTGGTTCCATAGTGTGAACTGAGCTACTATGAATATTTATGTGACTACATCCCTGTAGTAAGTTGCTTTTAGGTCATTTGAATATATACCTAGGAGTGGGATACCTGAGTAAAATTGTGGATCCAAGTTTTTTGAGGAATCTCCAAACTGCTTTTCATAGTGATTGTACCAGTTTGCAGTCCCACCAACAATGTATAAGTGTATCCTTTTCTCCACATTTCTGCCAACATTTGTTATTTGTATTCTTGATTATTGCCATTCTAACTGTAGTGAGATGAAATCTCAGCATAGTTTTAATTTGCATTTCTCCAATTGCTAGAGATGTTGAACATGTTTTCATGTGTTGATCATTTGTACTTATTCATTTGAGAAGTATCTGTTTAGTTCTTTGGCCCATTCATTCATTGAGGTATTTTTTTAGTGTTGTTTTTAGACTTCTTTGTATATCCTGGATATTAGTGCTCTGTCTGAGGTGCAGGGAGTAATTTTTTTTTAACTTTTTATTTCAAACTTTCTCTTGCCCTCCTATCATATTTTATATTCACATAAGAAACTGATACCACGATCTAAGATAGTTTATGTAATTTCTACCACATTCACATTACTGTGATTATAAATAGAGTAGATGATGGAGTAGACACTTGCTGATTAATGACTGATCTAGTTCATGTTTTATTTTTATTGTTGATGCTGATGTTAAGTGCTGCTATATATATTAGTGTTATAAATGTTAAAGTAGACAACAGGCATTTATCTTTAGCCGTACATCTGTTGTCAACATTATTGCAATTATTGACTTCCACCTACTTCAGAGAAGCGCTGGAAATTGTTTGGGGCATTTAAAGTTCCCAAAATAGAGATCAGACTGCCAAGCAATACTCACAACTGTACTAAGTTACAGCAAATCTAATCCCACACTTGATCTAACTGTACCTGAGCCTCAACAATATTTCAACACATAGAATTAGAGAGATAAAACTCCTAAACAACAATCAGGCCTCAAGGATGAAGAACTGGAGGGGGCCTCTGGTCCTACTCCTTGAAGAAGACTCATGCATCAAAAATAAAGAAAGGTCTTGTCAAGGTTTAGATATTAGGTGTCTCCCAAATACTCATGTGTGAGACAATGCAAGAAAGTGTAGAGGTAAAATATCGGTTTATGAATGACTTAATCTCTCTCTCTCTCTCTTTCTTCTTTCCTGGTTCTCTGTTCTGAGCTGCTTTCCTCTGTCACACACTTCTGCCATGCTGTTCTGCCTCCCTTCCAGCCCAGAACAAAGGAATTGTCTGTTTATCTCTGTTTATTTTCACTGAGATCTCTGAAATTGAGACTCCAAATAACCTTTTTTTATTTTAATAACTCTAGTCTGATATTTTGATCATAGCAGTGAAAAAGCTAACTAAAACAGGTACCAGAACAAAAAACAATCAGTTAAAATAAGATCTAAGGAGATGAAAGATGATATCAACAAAGAGACAGAGATAATGAAGGCAAACCAACCACAACTCCTGAAAATGAAAGAGACAATGAATTGATTTAAAAATTCACTTGAAAAGATCACCAATGGCTTAGATTGAGTGGAAAATAAAACTTCAGACATTGAATACAGAATCTCAGGCCTTAAAAACTGGGTTTTGGAATTTGAATACTTGGTGAAAAATAAAAGGGAAAAATAGACCATGATCAGAATGTTTAAGAATTTAGGGGCAGCCACAAGAGAACATTTGGATAGAGTATCATTTGGATAGAAGAAAGCATGGAGATACAGGCTAAATGCATTAAGAACATCTTCAATGAGATAAGAACATGAAAAACGTCTCTATAATAGAAATGAGATAGACATGCAGATACAGGAGGCATATATGTCCCCATATTGACAAGATCAGAACAGAACTTCTCAAAGTGATATTATAACCAAAAGGCCTACCAGAGAAAACAAAAAAAGAATGTTAAAAAGTGCAAGAGAAAAATGATGCATCACATTTACTTATTGGAAAACCAATAAGGCTCATTTCTGCCTTCTTAACTTAGACCCTTAAGTCATGGAGAGCAAATGTCAACCAGGATTGCTATATCCAGCAGTTATCTTTCAAAATTGATGATGAAATTAAAATGTTTCAAAATAAGGATTAAAAAAAATTTATGACCACTGGCAGCATTACTAATATACTTAAAGATATACTGCACACAGAAGAACTAAAAACAGATCTCAACTCTCTTAAATTGGTGATCACTACAAAAGTAACCAACTAAATGTAAATCAAGACAGAATTAAATATGGCAAACAAATCATAATGGCAGGAAATTACAAGCATAATCCATAATAACATCGAATGCAAATGATCTCAATTTCCCAATTAAAAGACATAGAATAGCAGAATTAATCAAAATGTAAGAGACTCATCTCATAGGTGATGACACCCACTGGCTAAAAGTAAAAGGGTGGAAATAGCATTCCAAGAAAATGGAGTACAAAACAAGCTGGAGTAAATATTCTCTTGTTCAATGAAGCAGATTTCAAGCAAAAATCAATCATAAGAGATGAAGAAGGCCACTAAATATTGGTAAAGGGTACAATCCAAACAAGAAGATGTAACAACTGTAAATATATGTGTTTCAAATATCACTAAGATGCATCTTGACATGAAACTCCAGATAGAGCCCAATATAATAATACTGGGTGACTCTTCTCACCATTATACTCTTATCACCAATAGACAGGTTATCCAAACATAAAATCAATAAATATATTTCTGACTTAGACATTGCTCAAAATCAAATGGACATAATAGACCTCAATAGAATATTTTACCCCAAAACAGCTAAATTTATTTTCTTCTCAAAAACTTATAGAACATTTTCCAAATTAAGTGATACTCTAGGTCAAAATGTCTTAGTAAGTGCAAAAGAAAGGGGAAAAAAGGGTGTATAATTCCATGCATCCTATCAAATCATAAGGAATGAAATGCGAAGTCAACAATAAGAAAAATAATAGAAACCTCATAAACACATGGAGATTAATACTTGCTTAAATGAAGAATATATAACAGAAGAAATATTATTCCTTCACAGAAAGAAGGAATTAAAAATTCTTGTAAATAAACGTAAACAGGAATATGACATATCAAAATATCTAGGACTTTATGAAAGTATTTCTTAGAGGAATATATGTATCATTGAATGCCAAGTGAAAAAAATAGAGATCCCCCCAAATAAGCATATGCTCCATGTCAAGGCCTAGAAAAGGAAGAACAAACTAATTCCAAAATCAACAGAAGAAAGAATATGATTAAGATCAGAGGCAGAATTAATGAAATGGAGAATGAAGAAGAATACCCAGGATCAATGCAACTAATTTGGTTCTTTGAAAAGATAAGTAAAATTGATAAACCCTTATCCAAAATATACAAAAGAAAGAGAGAAAAGATAGAAATTAAAAAAAATTAGATGTGAAAAAGGAGATATCACCAAAGTCACTTCTGAAACCCAGGGGATCATTAGAAACTATTCTGAAAATTTATACTCCAATAAACTGGAAAACTTAGATGACAATGATACATATTTTAGATACATATGACTTTCCCAAATTGAACCAGGAAAATATAGATAATCTTAACCAATCAATGTCAAGTAATAAAATTGAAATAGCAATTACAAGGCTATGAACAAAGAAATGGATTCTCAGTTGACTTTTGCCACACTTTAAAAAAGAATCAACACCAATCTTTTTCAAATAATTGTATGACATTGAAAGAGAGGAAACACTCTTGAATACATTTTATGAAGACACAAAAATCTGATACCAAAATCAGACAAAAAGACACCAAGGAAAAAACTACAGATCAATATCCCTGATGAACATAGGTACAAAAATTCTAAATAAAATATTATCAAATTGCATTCAAAGACACTTCAGGAGGGGCTGGAGTGGTGGCTCAATGATTACGGTGCTTGCCTGGCATGTGCGAGGATGTGGGTTCAAACCTCAGCACCACATACTGAAGTGTCTGAGCAAGGATAGAAGGAAAGTCACATGAAAAACTAAAGAAAATTGATTTTCTCTCTCATTGTCCCTCTCTCTTGTAAAATAAATATATATATATATCAAGAAAATAGCCCACCATGATTAATTGGGCTTCATCACAGGGATGCAAGGTTTATTCAACATTTTCATATCAATAAATGTAATTCTCCACATAAAGATAATTAAGAACAAGACTCACATGAACATGTCTGTAGATGCAGAAAAATCCTACAATAAAATCTATCACCCATTTATGTTAAAAATGCTGAAGAAACTGTGGATACAAGGAACTTTCTACCTCATTGTGAAGGGTATATATGACATACTCAAAGCCAATATCATTCTGAAAGGAGAGAACCTGAAAGTATCTGCTGTAAAAACAAGAACAAGACAAGGATGTCTAATCTCACCATTCTTATTTAGAGTCCTTGAAACTCTAGCCAGACCAATCAGGCAAATGAAGGAAATTAAAGGGTTATGAATAGGAAAAGTAAATTATCTCTGTTGCTAATGACATAATTTTATATCTAAATGTCCCCTAATAAAGTGCACCAGAAAACTTCTATATTGATAAATTAATTTAGCAAAGTAGAAGGATACTAGTTCAACATTCCTAAACCAACATTTTCCCATATTCCAATAGTTATTCTACTGAGAAAGAAATCAGGAAAAACTATTTCATTCACAATAATCTCAAAAAAGTAAAATAAAATAATTATGAATTAAAAGTGAGAGATCTCTATAATGAAAATTATAGAATACTGGAGAAAGAAATCAAGGAAGAACTTACAAGATGGAAAAACCTTTCTTGTTCTTAGGTAGAATTGGTATTATCAAAATGAAAAAAACTCTGCCAAAATCAGCATACGAGTACAATGCCATCCCCATCAAAATACCAGTGACATCCTTCATTGAACTAGGAAAAACAGTCCTAAAATTCATTTGGAAGAATAATAGAATAGCCAAACAATCATAAGCAAGAAGAGTGATGCAGGAGACATCACAATAGCTATTCCCAAAATTATACTACAAATCTATAGTAACAAAACCAGCATGGACTTGGCATCAAAATACATCTAGAGAACAATGGAATAGAATAGAGCACACAGAGACCTACATACTTAAACTTATCCGATACTTGACATAGATGCCAAAAATTTATGCTGAGAAAAAATAGCCTTTTTAACAAATGGTGCTGGGAAAACTGAATATGCATATGTGGAAGAATGAAACTATATCCCTATCTCTTATTCTGAACAAAAGTCAAATCAAAGTTGGTCAAAGGCTAATGAATAAGACCAGAAACTTAGCAACTGCTAGAAGAAAAAATAGGGTCAGCATTTCATTATATTAGTTCAGACACCCGCTTTGTTAACAAAACCCCTAAAGCTCAAAAAATAAACCAAGAATCAATAAGTTGGGTGTCATGAAAATTTAAAAAGCTACTGCATAGCAAAGGAAATGATTAAGAGCATGAAGAGAAAACCTACAAAATGGGAATAAAATTCCTTTTCCAGATACTCGTCTAACAGGGGATTAATAGTCAGAATATATTAAGAACCCCAAATCCTTAATATCCCCTCCCCCAATGAAAATAACCCAATCAATAAATGGGAAAAATAACTAAGCAGACCTTTATCAGAAGAAGAAACATAAATGACCAATAAACACATTATACACTTAAAGATTTCTAGCAATCTGGGAAATACAAATAAAAACTGCACTAAGATTTCATCTCATTCCAATCAGTATGGAAATTATCAAGAATACATATAATAATAAATGCTGGTAAGGATGTTGGGGGCAAAGGTACACTCATACATTGTTGGTAGGATTGCAAATTAGTTTAACTACCCTGGAAAGCATTATGGAGATTATTTTAAAAACTAGGAATGGCAGGCTGGAGTGGTGGCTTGGTGGTTATGGTGCTTGCCTGGCATGCGCGAGTACGCAAGTTCAAACCCTAGCATCTGCGTACACAACGAAGTGTCTGAGTAATGCAGGTTACTTGAAAAACTAATTAAAAATTGCTTCTTTCTTTCTCTCTCTCTCTCACTGTCTCCCCTCTTTCTAAAATAAAAAATAAAAAAGAACTATGAATGGAAACACCATATGACCCAGCTATCCCATTCCTTGATATTTATCCAAAAGAAGTAAAATAAGTATCCAATAGTGTACAGGCACATCAATATTTATAGCAGCACTATCAACAATAGCCAGATGCCAGTCAATAGATGAATGGATAAAGAAGACATAGCATATATACATGATGGAGTTTTACTCAGCCACAAAGAATAAAAGTATGTCCCTTGCCTGTAAATTGATGGAAGTGGAGATAAAATCAAGGTCAAATGTTTTCTCTCATATGCTGAACCTGGAGAAAAATAAGGTGAGAAAGGGGGACAACTGTATATCATAAAGATCTAGGGAGGATCAGTGGAATAGAAGAAGGAGGTGATGATGGAGAAAGAAGGGATGTGAAAGGTAAGGAATTGAGGCATGAATTTAGCAAAATCACTGCTACATGTGTATATAAATATACTGTAGGAAAGTCCACATGTACATACATGTAGAAAGCACAAATCAAATATTAATGAATACATGAGTGAAAGGAAAATCAGTAGAGTAGATGAAGGAATATAGAGGCAGGCAGGAGGGAAGAGAAATCAAGGTTGTAGGAGGACAGAATGGGGATTGAATGGAGTAAATAAAATTCTGTGCATGTATGATTTTGTCAAAATGAACCCAACTAATATATATAACTGTGATGTTCTAACAAAAGAAAAAAGAAGAAGAAA
>PVKS010047575.1:0-12775 GCA_004027875.1 Aplodontia rufa | reverse complement strand
ACCTCCAAGTATCCTAGAGAGCCATCCCCCTATTACTCTAAAAGTCATTCAATTTGAGGTTTTGTTAGGTTAGCCGTCTGCCCTACTGCTTCCCCATAAATTCTAGCATCAACAGATTAGAGAAACCATTCGGCCCTTGAGTCTCTGAGCTTGGGAGACTTCACTAAGCATAATTCTATCCATCTCCATCCATTTGATTTCAAAAGCCATAATATCGTCCTCTCTAATGGCCAAGTAGTATTCCATTGTATATATGTACCAAAGCTTTTGTATCCACTCGTCAAGTGAGGGGCATCTGGGTTGGTTCCATAATCTAGCTATAGTAAGTTGAGCTAAAGCCAGATATAGTTTTGATGATTACTTATTGTTTTTGCTGAAAACACTTGCTGACCTGACCATTTCTATGTTTTGTGGCAATTAACATTGTAGTTGTCACAGTAGGAACCAAATATTCAGTTTACTGCTATATGTTGTTGGCATTGGTTGTTGCTCTTGTTTGCTTTCCCCTATTCTGTGAGATGCTAGGAATCTACAGGGACACTAAAAGTTCAAAGGTTAGGGATTCTGCTGCTGAACAAAACTTTCCCTGACAGAACACCCACTCAAAAAAGAGAGGACACAAAAATCTAGAGAGGGAGCTCAGGTCCCATCCCTTGGCATCTACCCACACATCAAATCCAGAGAGAAACCTCAGAACAAATAAGATCATTATACACAAAAGGACATACACAAAATAAGAGGAAGAGGAATCCACTTTGACGCGCAAGAAGAACACCTTCAAAAATACGATAAAACAACCAAACAAATGTCCCTCCCAAATCCGCAATCCCTCAACAAGCATCCCACTGATAGTGAGGTGGATGAAAATCCAGAGAAAGATTATAATAATTTGATTACCAAAAATGTTCAAAAAATTAAAAGACTTAAGGAAGGAATTTAGAGAACAATTACAGGAGATTAAAGACCACTTTATCAAAAAATAGAAGTAGTGGGGTGGGGGAAGCAGAACTCCTAGACATGAAAGACAAGTTCAATCAAATTACAAACTCACTTGAAGGTATCACTAACAGGTTAGATTCCATAGAAAATAGAACCTCAACCCATGAAGATAGAACTTCAGGTGTTGAAGACAGGCTATACAGTCTCAAGTACACAGAAAGCCGTAAAGGGAAAATTATAGAACATGACCAGAATATGCAAGAACTCTAGGAGAAAATTGGCCAATTTATATTTTTATATTGTGTGCATGTATGAATATGTAACAACAAATCCCATCATTATGTACATACAACTATAATGTACCAATAAAAATGTAGAACACAGGCTGGAGTGGTGGTTCAGTGGCTTGGCAGTTACGGTGCTTGCCTGGCATGCACAAGTACATGGGTTTGAACCCCAGCACCATGTACACAACGAAGTCTTGGAGCACTGAAAGTCACATGAAAAAACTAAATAAAATTGATTCTCTCTCTCTCTCTCTCACTGTCTCTCTCTTTTTAAAAACAAAATGTGGAACACACACACAAACACATAGACACACAAAAAATAGTAATAGTAGTGCATATATGCAGGCATTTCTGTCAATTATATGCCTAAGAGTGCAGTTGCTGAATCACAGAGATTTTCAGACACTTCTGGTTCTTCCTCAGATCCATCTGGTTTTTGTGCCATTCACAGCAGCAGTGGTCACTGGTTCAGCACAGGCCCTGTACCAGTTTCTAAACCTCTGCTGTTTGGGGTAGGCCTGTGCAGTGTGATTCCTGCTTCCTGTTCCACAGCTTTCCTGTTTTCTCTGCTGATGTCGCGTCAGGGTCTCACGTATATATGCGACTTGACAGTGAGAAGAGTTATTGTGGAGCAAATGTCCTGCCAATGTGAGAAGAATGGCTCAACACGTGTATCTCCCTTTCTCTCCTCAGAAAGATGTTCTTAAGATCTGTTCAAGAGGGTCCTCAGACAGTCCCATATGATCAATACATTTCTTGAATCTCTGACCAGTTGACAGTTCATCTTTGTATTGTCTCTGGTTCCCCTTTGTCTTCCTGTTCTTTAATCGGCCTCCAAATCATGGGTCCCAATACATACTTACACTTTTGTGTCATACTTTGCTCTATAGGAAAGCCAGGTTAAGATAATTGGTTCTGGAAGTGGGTGGTGATACCTCAGTATGTAGGTGGCATCATGATTACTAAGATAAAATGGGTTATGACTCAATGTCATCTCAAAGTCCCCAGACATTCCACGGTAGTTTGCTTGGACAAACTCTTTTACTGTTCCCTGACGTGTAGAGTAAGACCCTTATAGTAGGAACCAACTGAAAGCGTCTGAAACTGCTCCTCTCAAATTTTCTGGCCAAGATAAGATAGTAGGTCAGAAGTAGAAAAGAAGAAATGAAAATGAAGAAAGAAATACAAAAGGAAAAAAAAAGGAAGCCAAAATCACACCGTAGGAGAAATGCATAGACTGGTGATACTTCCAACGACTTAAAAGCAAAAGGGAGGGTGGTCTCATCATAATCTCATTCAATTAATCTTTCAAGTTCCTGATTAAATCAAATAGGTCATGGTGGATGTTCAAGGACTTCTGTAAACTTACCTAGTTTCCATCTACTGTGTTAGTCACGATTTATTTATTAAAACAAACCACCATAACTTCAGAAACTTGATACAGAGTGATTCAGAAGGAGTGTTTGGAGATTCTCTTTATTGTCTACGAACCCAGAAATGCATAAAGTAGGAATTTTGCTTGTTTGCATTTTATTTGGGATTTAATCAGGCTCTAGCTTTTCTAGTTGGAACATTTAAGGCAATTTAGCCTCAGACACTTCTAGAAGGGGAAGAAGTAGGTGCTTTATTCTGGACCTGTTTCATATGTCTTGAAGAGGCAGCATACAGGCCTGTGAATTATAGTTCAGAACTCAAAAGATCTGTTCTGCCACTCAACTCTCTGTGAGCTTGAGCAAATGAGCAGGGCTTTCTGAGTCTTACCTTCCTTTATGCAATAAAGGGGAAATAATATTAACTTCCAGGGTTGTCATGAGGATGAAAGAAGCTAAATCTTCTAGTATAGTACCTGCCGCAACAAAAACAAAAATATTCAATAAATAACATTTGCCTTTTCCTTCTTACATTCTCCAAAAGCTAACAACTCCTCAACGAACTTCTTCCCAACAGAGAAGTCCACTGCAGTGATAAACTCAACAACAACCCTAATCCAAACTAGAGATACATCAACCACATTCATACAACATTCTTCCATGTGTTTGGGTATTATTAATAATAGCAGTTATTTTAGGCTACAGTATATAATTATACATTCTGATCTTTATATCAAACATTGAATCCATGATTCTGAGTTCTCTATCAATTCTCTTTTGATACATTTCCTTCTTCAGTTGACAGTTTTTCTACAGCAAGTGTTAGTAACCTGCAATACTTGGTTAAATTATCAGGAGAGAAATAAAATAACTGAAAATTCAGCAATAAACTATGTTTCCATTATGAAGAAGTCAACTTGGTATTTGAAGTGTGGGAAAAAGGTGAACTCACTTTTTTCCGAGTTTGACTTAGCACAATACCCTCAACTTGTAGTAAGACCAATATTTCCAATGAAAGAAGAAGTTGCAGAATACTGAAGATAGCATCACCCACAATTGACCCAGAATTATGCGCGCGCGCACGTGTGTGTGTGTGTGTGTGTGTGTACACAGTCTTAAAATAAGAGCTTATTAGATGTTGAAAAATGGATCACTCAGTTTTGGACTGCCTGGGCTTGAGGAGCTGTTATGTATTTCTCAGTCTTAGTTATGGGTCCTAAGGAAGTCTCAGCACACATTCTGTCTGGGCGACAGCAGCGCAGCACAAGCCATGAGGAGCTGCAGGTGTCAGAGCAGGTAGACACAGATCAAAAGATGTAGCTGGTGCCATTCCATGTTTTCCCCCCTTGGGTTCCCCATGGTTCCATGTTTCCCCCTATTAAATCCCCATGTTAATTGGACTTCTCATGGAAGTTGAGAGTTCCCCTCTGAATTGATTCCCCCATACTCCCTCCCTCCTGTCTCCTTGATATCCTTCCTATTCCTTCCCCCTCTCTGCCCCCCTCCCTATGTCCTACAGCATCCTAGGCAAGGTTCCCACTGTTTGGGTAAAAATTCATACATGTTGAAGTTATTATTAGCTTAGCCATCTATCATACTGTTCCTGATTATATTCTAGCTTCCACAGATGAGAGAAAACATTTGGCCCTTGAGTCTCTGAGTTTGGGATATTTCACTTAGCATAATTTTTTCCATCTCCATCCATTTGACTGCTAATGGAGATTGATCTGTCATTATACATTTGTTCTTGATTGTTTGATAATGAGTCCCTCCTAAATGTAAGACCATATTTAACAAGAAAAAAAAAACAAAGTCACATGAAAAAATAAAAATAAAAGTAAAAATAAATAAAAAATTTAATTTAATTTAATTTAATTAAAAAAAAAGAAGTAGCTGGATTGGCCAGATGATCAGATAGGCAAACAGAGAAGCAACTAACGAGGTAAAATGAAGGCAAGTTCAGGGGTAAGTGTCAAGAACAAAACAAAAATATCACAAGGTCAAAACCCAAGAGGAAAATGTTGAGAGAGAATCAAGGTCCAAGCCAAGAGATTTTTGATAAACATATAAATCGTAGTGGTTGAGTTCTATGATGATAATGCTGAATAATCTCTTTCTGATTGTTAGTTAGATGACC
Organism: Aplodontia rufa; assembly: GCA_004027875.1. Lineage (NCBI taxonomy): Eukaryota > Metazoa > Chordata > Mammalia > Rodentia > Aplodontiidae > Aplodontia > Aplodontia rufa. Next base: position 8,042 of record PVKS010047575.1, on the reverse strand, counting down.
TTGAATTTATTATTCCAATTATCTGGTCCTGATTTCAGTCTTGTTAGGTTGTTCTAGAGATTAGAAGTAACACACATTTAGAAACTGCTACACAATAGAAGCTCTTTCCTAGGGGTTTCACCTTTAGTTAAAAATTAATTGTTTAGGGGTTGGAGCTGTGGCTCAGTGGTTACAGCTTGGCTTGCATGCGTGAGTACTCAAGTTCAGACCCCAACACCACATGCACCACAAAGTGTTAGAGCAATGCAGGTCACATGAAAAACTAAATAAAAATTGCTTCTCTCTTTCTCTCTCTCTCTCTCTCTCGATAAAAAAATTAATAAAAAGATTAATTGCTTAGGCTGGTATGTCTGATAGTACACATACTCCAGTAAACTTGACAAACAGGACTACTGCCTGCCAAAGACACTAATTCTTTCAGGTATGATGGTTTAATGCAGGATAAACTTACACACCAACATCACTGCTGTGAGGTACGTGGTTTGATGTTTTGCCAATTGTAATTGTAATTATAGCTCTCACTACTACATAACGTCTCTTAACAGGATATGCCAACACTAATAAAGTTATGACTCAAATGAATATGAGGCATCTCAGAGCTTGTCTGATCAGTGCCTAGGGGCACTGTCATGACTTTGTCCAGCCAACAAGCTTTTCCTCTTAAAGAAGTTGGAATGAAATGAAAGGACATTTGCTCTCCAGCATAAAGCATGCATAATCACCTCTCAAATGAGGTTATCTACATCCTATTTTTGTTTTTAAAGTGAGAGAAAAAGAGATAATCCATTTTATTTAGTTTTTCACATGGCTTTCGTTTCTCTGATACTTCACTGTGTACGTGGTGCTATGTTGCTAGGGCTCGAACCTACATGCTCGCGCATGCCAGGCAAGTGCCATAACTGCTGAGCCACTACTCCAGCCCCTATACACCCCATTTTTTATAGGTGGAAAATAATCGCCTGAAGAAATTATATACTTGCTCAAGTCTACCTGTCTTTATCTGGATCTGGTCGTCAATCCCTTTCCTCTGATTTTCCAGTTGACTCTATTCTACTCTACCACGTTGTGAAGCAAGCTGGCAAATTAACCCACAGCTGAGTTGCTGGCTCAGCCTGTATCCGAATTTCTCCCCAACTCTGACCCAGAGGTCTTGGAGCTCCGTGGATAATGGACATCCCACCTGTCCAGTCTACCTCAGGTAAGGTGGAACTGGTAGAAGGTACTGAAAGGAGCACTCCTACACATTAATTAATTTAAGCTCCCTTTACTTTGAATTTTCGTATTTCAGATATGGTAGAGCTAATTTATCTTCATTGAGAGAAAAAAAGTAATTCTATACAACACAAATTACAGACTCTTTAATATTAATAGGTTAATTTGATCCGTTATTACAGATTTTCTGCGTAGAAAGTACTCTATTTGTCTAAGAGAAAAAATAGAAAAAAGAAAATACTATTCATGGGCAAAGGTGAATGAAGGAATGGAAGAATTTGAAATCATTCCTCATTATATGTTTAAATCCATTTCTTCCTTTGTACTTTGGGAAGAGGAAAAAATGATACAAATAACTTTTTATAAGAGAGAGAGGGATAGTGAGAGAGAGAGAGAGAAAGAGAGAATCAATTTTATTTAGTTTTTCATGTGGCTTTCGTTGCTGGACACTGTGTTGTATACGTGGTGCTGGGGTTTGAACCTATGTCTTTGCACATGCCAGGCAAGCCCTGTAACCACTGAGGCACTGCTCCAGCCCTGATAAAAATAATTTTTAAAAGCTAAGAAGAGAAGGAAGATAGAAGGAATGCTTTGATAAAATATCAAATTTGGTATATTTTCATTTACTAAGTTTCATGGAGCAGGTACTAAGTCCATATCATTCATTCTGGAATGGAGAATGAGTGAACACCAAAAGTCCTCTCCTTTGCTTCCTCCTTCCTCTATGTTCCTCCTGTCTCTGTCCTCCTCCTTCTCACAGTCCTCCTACTCCAGGGCTAGTAAATCCACCTGAAAATCTGCAATACTTGTTATAAACAAGGACTCCGGAAATGAGATATCTGTCGTCATATTTTCCTAGATAGCAATTACCACAGTCAGACCACAGTTATATTTGGAATTTCTTCCCATTAATCTATTTATTCCTTGCCTGCTTACATTTGAGCTTAAAATATAGTCTTTTCAAAGAAATTGCACTGATTTTAAAATGTCTAAATATCTGAGACTTTACCACCCTTGTCAGCAATCTCCCAGCAAATAAATAAATACGAATTATCCATCCAGTTCCTTTCTTCTTTACAAACACAGAAACCACTTCCTGGAAATTAATCACACTTTCAAGTTTAGTAGGTTGAGGGAAATTTCTGATAAAGGCCATATCGTATTCACGTGGAATTTCTGTGAATATTCTTGGTGTCATTCAGATTAAAAAGCCACAAATGTGAATCATGCTGTTGGTGATCTAAACATTGTTTCCCTATAAAAGGGCAATCACTGGAAAGTAGAGAGAGAAGCCAACAGAGAGAAAAGGGACTCTCTTAAGGTACAGGCAGTCAGGATGAAGCATCTAGCCCTCCTTGTGCTGTTGTGTCTGCCAGTCTGCTCAGCTTATCCTCTGAATGGGGCAATGAAAGAAGAGGACCCAAACAAGGATCTTGTCCAGGTAATTAAAGGTAGACTCCACTGCAGCCACTGCCCTGTCTTCATGGAGAAATCCGGATGCCTGCTTGTTCTTTCAGCACAAAGCAAAATGACTTGATTAGAAGTTATTGTGTTGGGAAAAAAAATTAGTATCAGAGAATGCTAATTGCTGCAGGTGGAAAATCCTTTTGTTTTAACAGAAAAGGAAAGAAAAGCACAGGGAATGAAAACAATTACTCTCTATAATGATTTTATCAAAATAAAATAGTGGCCGCAGCTTTGGGGCTAAGTGATAAGAACAAAGGGAAATAGATGAAATCTCTATTGCTTTAGAATTACTACAGTTAAAATAGTTGATGAGGAAGAACATACTAATTTTTTTTAAGACAGGGAGGAAGGGAGAAAGAAAGAGAGAATCAATTGTATTTATTTTTTCATCTGGTTTTTGATTCCCTGACATTTAGTTGTGTATGTGGTGCTGGGGTTCGCACCTGGGTCCTTGCACATATCAAGCAAGTGCTTCAACTGCTGAGCCACCACTCCAGCCTCAGAACATGCTAACTTTGGTCTTCAAATAATATCAGTATTTATCTAAGTATTTAAGTAATACTTATTATTTGCTATTTGTGGATAAAAGAATTTCTCTCATTTCAGTTTGAGCCAGGTCTATATTAACAATGTCATGTGGGAAAAGTTAGATATAATCACTTAAAGTATTTATACAATTATGTCAATTTTCTTACTTGACTGGCATATTAGATTGAAATAAAATAGTAAAATAAGGCATCTTTCTAAAATATCAAATTAAGGGCTGGAGCAGTGGCTCAGCGGTTTCGGCGCTTGCCTGGCAAGCACGAGGACCCGGGTTCAAACCCCAGCACTACGTACACAACTAAGTGTTGGAGCAACTAAGGCCATGTGAAAAACTAAATAAGGTTGTTTCTCTCTTTCTCTATCTCTCTCACGGTCCCTCTCTCTAAAAACAAAACAAAATAAAATAAAATATCAAATTAAGCTTGATATCTTTTTTTGATAAGCTGGGAAATAATTTAAATGATTTTGAAATTTGGGTAAATGGCTAAAAAATCACATGAATGACTTAAGAACCATCCTTATTACTCCACTAGCAATACCTAGAAAAATACTACAACCTTGGAAAAGATGAGAAAAGTGTTTTTAGAAGAAAGGACAGTAGTTCTGTTGTTAACAAAATGCAAGAAATGCAGAAGTTCCTGGGATTGGAGGTGACAGGAGAGCTGGACTCCAGTACTTTGGAAGTGATACTCAAGCCCAGGTGTGGAGTCCCTGATGTTGGTCACTTCAGTGCCTTCCCTGACATGCCAAAGTGGAAGAAAAACAACCTTACTTACAGGTAATGGGTCTAAAGAGGTTCTCACATATTATTGAAATTTGATAAGCTGTATCACAGGATTTCTCCTGTGATACATTACCTTCTTCAATTTTTCCCATCCAGGATTGTGAATTACACACCTGATTTGCCAGAGAGTGCTGTTGATTCTGCCATTGAGAAAGCTCTGAAGGTCTGGGAGGAGGTGACTCCACTCACATTCTCCAGGATGTATGATGGAGAGGCTGACATAATGATCTCGTTTGCAGTTGGAGGTAATAAAATAAAATATTCATTCATCTGGGGTTATGGTCAGTTAAGGCTAGAAAAACAAAATATAGTAAGCTGGGTGATTTATTGTTTAGAGTTCTGGAGACTGAGGAAGCCAAGATCAAGTTGTCAATAGATACTATGTCTGGTGAGGGTCTATTCTCTGTTCTCGCCTGGCAGAAGGAGCCAAGAGACTCCCTCCAGCCTCTTTTATAGGGGCACTAATCCCATTCATGGAGCTCTCAAGACCCAACCACTTCCTAAAGGGCCTGTCTTTTAATAAGATCACACAAACAATTGCTTCAACATATGGATTTTGAGGAGATGCCAACATTCAGACCATAATATTGGTATTGTCTTACTGGAAATGGGTAAAAACAAATTCTGAATATTTATATTTCCATTCATTGTTTTCCATCAGCACATGGAGACTTTTACCCTTTTGATGGACCAGGACACAGTTTGGCTCATGCTTATCCTCCTGGACCTGGAGTTTACGGCGATGTTCACTTTGATGATGACGAAAAATGGACAGAGGATGCTTCAGGTGGGTTAAAACCTCAGAGGATGATTTCAGAAATAATCCCTAGCCACTCAAGAAGAATCTAGCAAGCAGTAAGTGGAATATTCTGATAACTGAAATTTCTGATTAACTGAGTAGTAACCAGAAGCACTCTTCCTTTAATCATTATTGCAGAATTTTATAAAATGCGTGCATTTTCCTTCTTTATTCCCACCTCGTACAATGCAATATGCAACTTTTTATCTATTTCCACAAAGTACTTAGGACCAGCATTTTAAATTGTTTTTCATCATTTCAATTATATATGATTAGTGTAGAAATGAATTCCATTGGATCTGTTCTGACTCTAAAATGTGCCCTTGCCTATTTTCCTTTCTTCTCATTTGTCTCCTTTTCTCTTTTTTCTTTTTTTAAATTTGTTTACTGGTGCATTATGGTATTACATAACGAGGGATTTGTTGTTACACATTCATACATGCACATGCTATGACAGTGTAATTTGGACCCATTCCTTATCCAGCCTTCCCCCCCCACCCTATCTCTTATCTCCACTGATGTCCACCCCCCACCACCACTTGCAAATGTATAATTTTTAAATTTTTTCTAGTTTTAAATGCCTGTATGAGTATTATTAAGCATTTTGGGGTGTAAAGTATACCATGCAGGATTTGTAACCTCCCTTATCCCTCCCCATCATCCCCCTTCATCCACCTGCCCCCCACATATATTGATTTAAAAGCATCTTTGAAAAACACAGGAGTTTCTATGAAGTATGGAATATACCAATCAATAAGCCAGTCCATAACCAAGGGAAAGACAAAGTGATTCCAAGGATGACCTGTGTAGCTGGGGTGTGTTCCACATGCATATTTATGGAATAAATCTGTTAGATTCTGAAGATTTATGGTTTTACAAACAGGGACCAATTTATTCCTGGTTGCTGCTCACGAACTTGGTCACTCCCTGGGTCTCTTTCATTCGGCCAACACTGAAGCCTTGATGTATCCGGTCTATAAATCCATCAAGGACCTGGCCCACTTCCGCCTTTCTCAGGATGATGTGGATGGCATTCAGTCCCTCTATGGTGAGTGATGCTGGACAGAACAGGCATTGTGGCTTTGCTAAGCATCTAAATCCACAGATGCATCACCTTTCTCCTGTGTTTGCCTCCTGATTTCTCCTTAGGACCTCCCCCTGCTGTCCCTCAGGACCCTGTGGTACCCACTGAGCCTGGCCCACCAGAGCCTGGGACACCCGCTGCATGCAATTCTGCTTTGTCCTTTGATGCAATCAGCACCCTGAGGGGAGAAATCCTATTCTTTAAAGACAGGTCAGACCAGAACATTCTATTTTCTCATCAATCCTTTTGATGTACAATGCTTACGAAGGAAAACTAGGAGATATCTGATTGAGATTTTTAAATGAAATATTTCCCGTACATTTTGAAATCATTCAGATCTGTTTCTTATTGCATTTTTAACACCTCCATAGACCTGTCCAGATCATTTCTTTGTAGACTTACAAGGAATGATTCTTGGTCACTGAAAGGTATACTCCATGAAGGCAGGGGATTTTCTGTTTGCGTAAGCAAACAGTATCACAAGTTGTGGAACTTCTTCAAAAAGTACTAGTGTAGCTTTAGAAACATAGCAGTATCTTTGTATTTGTTTTAAAAATTCTACTATTTGAAATAACCAATTTTAGAAAAAGTGATATGAGCTTATGGAAAATATTCAAGTAGTATCAAAAGATACAGAATTAGAAGAAAAATCTTACCATTTCTGACCTAAGTCTCCCAGTTCCTTCCAGTGTACAACCACTGCTACCGTTTTTCTTCATTTCTTTACCAAGATGTTCTAGTCATGTAAAATATAAAGAGATAAATGCTAACTTTAAGGGGGGAAATCTAATATTTTTGAAAACATACTAATGGGTACAATATACCCAAAGTTCTACAGGCATCTAGAATGAAATCAAGTTAAATTATCATGTTGGCACTGGTCAATAAACCTGCAATAGATTTCATTACCCTGGAATCACATGCAGTATGATCCAGTTCAGGCTTCTGCAAATGGGTTAGTTGGCACTGATTGAAACGAGAAGACTATATTTCTTCCTTCATATGTCTGTTTCTGTACGTAGTCATTATTTAAAGGAGGAAGACAATTGCAAATCATTTCTGTGTATTGCAGATATTTATGGCGCAAATTGCCTTGGAGCCACCAACCTGAATTTCATTTGATTTCTGTGTTTTGGCCCTCTCTGCCATCAAACCTGGATGCTGCATATGAAGATAGAAGCAGGGACACTGTTTTTTTATTTAAAGGCAAGTGCTTGTTTACTTGGAGTAAACAAGATATTTGAGTTGTATACTCCATTTTATTACATTTTAGATGATTCATTACTGCAAGACCTAATGTCAATGCTTTTTAAAGATGTATACAAAGCACATCATAAGGAGCTGGAGTGGTGGCTCAGTGGTTTCAGCACTTGCTCCTCTCTCTCACTGTCCCTCTCTTTTTAAGAAAAAAAAACACATCATAAAACTTATTTTAAAACATTCAATGTGACTTCCTGAATGAATAAATGATGTTATCTCATATTCACGAATAGAAAAAAATCAATATAGCTTAAAAACATCAATTTATCTATAGATATAGCATTATTAATCCAAATGTCAAAAGGTTTTTTGTGGAATTTGAAAAAGTTTTTTCATGATTTATGTGGAAAAGCAAAGACCAGGAATAGCCAGGATGCTCCCAGAAGATAATAAGATAAGTATAAAAGCTTTAGTAGGTCAAATATTATATATTGTGGCAGGGATAGGTCAATTAACTAATGAAACTATCCAGTCTTAGTGGCTACTCTGTTGGATTTAGACTATTGTTTCAATCCATGCTATTTATAACAAGCTTTTTAAGCTTCTATTATTTCTTGAGTCAGTTTTGTTAACATATTTTTTTAAAGAGAGAGGGAGAGAAGGAGAGAAAAAGAGAGAAACAATTTTATTTATGTTTTTATCTGGATATTATGCTTCTCCGACACTTAGTTGTGTATATGGTGCTGTGGTCTGAACCTGAGTCCTTCCATGTGCCTGGCAAGCACCATAACCGCTGAGCCCCGTTAACATATTTTTGTAAGAAATTGATAACTCATTTTCAAATCAATTGATGCAAAGTTTTCCAAATATTATTTTGTTGCAATCAATTACTGTTAAAATTGTATTGTTTTCCTCATTCCTCACAGGGACTCCTTTTGCCTTCTGTTTTT
>PVKS010047574.1:0-12773 GCA_004027875.1 Aplodontia rufa | reverse complement strand
TTAAATTGCCTAGGATCTTAGGAGAACTACTCCGAACACTTTTTACATAAACTCTAAGAAGGTCAGATTTAGAAAAATCTCAGCTGCTGGACTTGGATCCCATGAGCTCCTGACCATTTTAATTAATATTAATAAGTGGCAGATGACAGATGTTTATTGCTTAACTAAAAATGTGTGTGCAATTCTAAATTTTTAAAAAGTTATTTTAATACCTAAGAACTTGAATATATGTGTTAGAATATTGAAAAGAAGAAAACAACCAGCATGTGAGCCAGAATCCTCTAAATGCGAACACCTAAATTTCTATAGAAAACATAGACATATTTTTATTTTATAATATTAAACAGTGGGTTACCATACAATTCTATTTATTTAAAATAAAATGCCTATTTTAAAGTCTACCTTTCTATAAAAAAAAGAGGCTAATGAATCATCTTATATACATGTGTGAATTGTTTGTATGTACACACATATAAACACACAAACACACACATATACACCTATCCAGCTATTGATCTCAAAGACTGAAACCAAAATATTTAACATATACAGTTGTTTCAATCAGAAATTTTTAAAAATGTTGAGTAGGTTTAAGTCCTAATGTTCCATTGAGTTCCACTAAATAATGTAACAACTAACAAACATTTATTTACCTCTGGACACTAAAGAGGACATGGTAGATCTGTCAGCTGGTTATGTAATTCTGGCAGTCCACTAAGATATTTAAAGTAAAACTGAAATAGCTAATCCAGGGCATGTAAAATGGTTTCCCAGGCACATTTCACATGGATTCAAAATTATCATACAAAAAAACAAAAGGTGGGAAAATAATTTGTTTGGGTCATCATCATTCAACCATATCTTTCAACTGTCACCTGCTCACTCACATATATTGTTTCCAGTCTGGCTGTGATTTAATGCTATTGTTTATTTAAATCTTGGCAGTTTTGCACAGTTATCTCAGTCAGTCCTTTAAATATTCCAGATATGTGTGCATTACTGTTATCAGTTGCATTTCAAAGATGAGAAAATTGAAGTTTTGTGTATAAGTAGTTGACTTAAAAACACAGAGTTAGTAAAACAGGAGAATCCCAAGTTCGAGGCCAACCTCAGTAACTTAGTGAGGCCTTTACCAACTTAGTGAGACCCTGGGGGTGGGGGAAGAAAAGCCCACAAAGTTCATTGTAGACACATGGACTAAAATCCAGACCTGACTCTAAGTCCAGTATGATATTAAAAAACTGAGGCTGAACATTCTAAGTGCCAGCTTATAATTAAGTGAGGCAGACATAACTAAAGCGTGAATCTTTTGCCACATGTTTAGGATGGTCGTTTATTTGCATTTGTCTGCTTTTTTCTAACTATACCCATCACACGTGAAAGTGAACATTAACCTTCATTTTTTATTGTTATCATCGTTATTGTTTCTGATAAAATTGATAACATTGTTTCTACCACCAAATATTTCTGTTTTACAACCATTCTATTGTTCAAAAAATAAACTTGAACATAATAAACAAATTGGCCTATGATTCCCCTTTTGCTTTGAATCACGCTGGTGTTTAAAAGCTAGATAGTTTTCATAAATTGCCAACATCATAGTCAAGTTCAGTAAATGGTTGTGTTAGCAATATTGTGTTGTCTAAACAAAGATGCTGTCGATCAACAGAGTCAGTGCCTTTCAGGCTGTAAGTGCTTTGTACAAATTTCACAAGGCTACACTTAATTGTGAATTCTAATAAATATCTTCATCTGACATTTAAAAAGGCTGATAGTGCATTCATCTATTCAGTGACGTTGAAGACATGAAGTAAAATTTACTAAAAAAGAATATATTTCAAAAGGTTGAGTTTTCCGCTCAAATTAGAAGGATATATGATGGGCTCCTAAATGTTGTTTGAATCAATGGACATGCCAGACATGGAGCCAAGTTCCCACCCCCGGAGGCTGAGGCTTCTCAGCGTGAAAAGCTGTAGGGGGATAGAGTTGCAAGCGGGAACACAGTGTGCATGTGCAAACAACGCAGATGCAGCAGGCGTTGGGTTTGTTTTCGGGATCACACCACTACATGGGAAATCACATTCTGCTCTCAACTGTTGTGGACATCTGCTGAAGGCACATGAGATTGAGGCTTGGGAAATGGTGCAAAATTTCTGCTAGCATATCCTAGTATAATGCTGGAAACAAGGGAAACTGGCAGTGAGAGACTAAAAGTTTCATTTTAACATGATAATTGCACAGCGTGCTCATTCCTCTGGGCAGACAGAGGACATTAAGCAATTTATTTGCAAAAAGTGTCTTTTTTCTTCTAGTAGAATTTTTTACATCTGTTTATAGTCTTTAGATTGTTGAAGATCAGTCCCTTTCTAAAGGCATATATTTTTCTATTTGTTATACTTTGCTTTAAGAAAGGCTTACAAATTTAAAGAACCTTTTAAATACTTTTTAGACATGAAATTGAGCTCACAAAATAGGCTTAATGGTAAATTAGTCAGAAATACATGGATATGTTTCCTTTAAATTATATACAGAGTTCCAAAATTAAGATGTGGTAAAAACCTACTAGTGGTCTATTAAGCTTTCTGAACCACTTGAAACATAGTTAGAGATTTGCAAATTCAAGGTTGACCTAATAGAAATAAGAACAAATTTGTGGTTGCCATTTTGACATTGCCTATGGATTTTTATAAACACTTCATGTAGTGGAGTTTCAAAACAGTAGTTATGTTTCCATCACAAGACCAAGAATAGTGAAGAATGAAAGAAAAAAAAATCAAACCATTGAATGTAAGAAATCAGGGTAATAGATACATGAAAAAAAATGCTTTTATGCTAGATTTTATTTTGTTGTCATTGTCCTATGGGAAGATGGGTGCTTTTCAGGTTGACCTCACTGTCACCATATTCTCTAGAGGCATTAGAATGGGACTACACTTGCTCCATTTTCATCAGTTTAAATATGAAACTCTGCACAAAACCATTAAAACTAGTATGCATGGAGTCATAGAGCTGGAAACATAGTCACCAACACACAAAAACACTCAATGGTCACCTCATTCTCTCACATCCAATAATTCACTTGTCCTCTAACACATACATTTCTCCAAAATAAGTTACTGATTTCTGGGTCTGTTGGTTTGTTTTCCTATATGTTTCCTTATATCTGTCTTATCTTCATTTTTCCCACTTGCTTGGCTTTTTTCATTTGCTTAACTTAGAAAATAGACTTGCTTTATTGAAGATACAGTACCAACAGCACATTACTTAGTTGTTGTTTGAGGAAAGTATGCATCTTCCTGAACATTAGAAACACAGAAAACTGATAATTCACCTTTTATCTAGGCAGTATTACATTATGTGTTGGAACACACATTTGTATCATCTTCTTGGTGTGCCTCTGGTTAGTTGATCACTGCCAGGTAGCTGGATAGCTGGTTGGTTGACAGCTCTAGTTACCAAATAATACTATCTGGTTACTCTGATTTTTTTCACAAATTAATATAAAGTGCTAAAAAAAACTTTATGCATTTTGATAATTTAGTACCCTTAAAACAATTGTTTCAACATTAATTTGTATAGCAAATCCTTTTTTCCCTGACAGCAATGCAAACACTAATTTTAGCACAATTGTCACAGTTCCTTTTAAATCATAAATTCAAAATTCATAAACTTTCGCTAATTTTGTTATTATCCAGCCAGATTTCTGCATGTCCAGGAAAAACAGATCCAGTATCAAACCTGGATATAATACTGGTTCACCAAATATCCAATATTTGTTAAATGGGAACAAATTATATTGAATAAAGGCATTGTTAGCCAAATTGTCATTACAACTCATCTTAAGTTGTTTTTTTTTCCATAAGCATTGTGTATTCGTCATAAGAAACCACTGCTATTTTAAAACACAAAGTACTCATCTGAACATGAACTGCTGTCGGATGTTCTGTAATATTAAACAGATCCAGACATAAAGACAAAAGCAAATTCCAGAGTATTTCTGCAGCCATGAAACAACCATAAAAAGAGGTTTGTGACCCCAATTTTACCTTAACATTGTTTTTAGCATTTCATATTTAATTACAGTATATTACTCACCAATAAAATAAATATAGATTTATGAGATACTTTAATGTTCTTAAAACAAATGAAAACCACCCAAGAGGAGCCTCACCAAACCTGAGGTTGTCCAGATTGCATTGGCTAAGATTAAGTGGAAGATCATTCATCTCCAGGGTCACGCAATTAATCTCAGAGTGGGAGTTACAGCAATGACTAAGCAGAAAAGGAAGTCAGAGTACTGGCCTGAAACAGAAGGGGTGGGAGCTCCAACATCAAGGAACTTCTTGTTTCCTTTTTAGTGAATAAACCTAAAATACTCACTTCTTATTATAGGCTCCTTTGACTTCTAAAATCCCACATATAAACAGATATGAAGAATAATCATTTAAAAGCACACCATGGGTTTTAATGTGTAGGGAGAGAAAAAGGCACTTCATCTCAGGTGTCATCAGGAAGTAATTTAGGATGCATTTATGATAATCCAGGGTTTACACAGTGAAAAAGCTCAAGATGCACTTTAAAGAAAAAATATTCTTCTCTAGGGTTTGTTCATTAATTTAACTCCAAATAAAAGTCAAAGTTCATTTTCATTTAGTTCAGGTGATATCTGTTCCAAACTACTGAAGAAAGTGGCTGTCATTGCTTAGAGCTCCATCATTACTCATGATAATCCTTATGATTCTCTGTGGCAGCAAATTTATTTCTAATAAACACTACCTGTTTTTCCCTCCACCATACTGAGATTCTCAAACTTTACATTTTAAGCCAAGAATTCTTTTGAACTTGGTTCTTTCTTAGTGGTAGGCCTTCCTCTAACTAGAGGAAATTCTGACCCAAGAATGGCCTGCCTTTGGGGTTTTTAGTGTAATGTGTCATGGGTGATGGCCCATGAAAGTGACTGCTAAGTCTAAAGCTCACTTCAAAGTTCCCACCGGGCATTTTGCTCATTCCTTGGGAATTTAAAAGCATAACAAATAACCAACAAATCATCAAAAACTATAACATGTTACCCAATTCTTGATAAAAAGCCAATAAGACTGAAATCTGCTTAAATGTCAAAAATGTGAATTACCAGTCTGTTAAGTCACCAAAGCATACGAAGCATTCAGCAGTGGTGATTCCATATCTCAGCTGTATAGAGGAGGCACATTTATCTGGTTGCAGTTAACTATGAGGTTCTGGCTCTTGCAAACCAGCTGACAACATACACAGGCAGGAGCTGTGTATTTGACTCTCAGACAGCAGAGGCTGGTGCCCTGGCCAGAAAACAACATGGATGCAAATATAATCTGGATTAGATTTGAGGTTGGCACCAGATAGTCCATTCCAGTAATGTGCCGATCGTAAGAACTTCATTCTGCATTCTGTTAGAATGTGTGATAAGATATGAGCACAGTATATCCCAATCTACAGGAGTCACCAGCAACAAGTAGAGTGAAAAGCTAAAGTGGTGAAACAAGAATTGAAGTTTTAAAAAATGTCAGTTGAAAAGATTTGTCTACTTTCTCCTTTTATAGCACAACTAAGAGTTGAAAGACAAAGGAGGAAAGGATTGGGAGAAGCCAAACTTTTGTTTTACACATGTGTTTGTTTTTCCTCAAAAGTCACTTTTAAATGCTGTCCAAAGAAGGAAGTCAGAGAGAGCCAAATAGTGGACTTACAATGTTTTCCTTTTATTTTGGGAGTTTTGTTGTGCTTTCAAAAAGAGAATGGCAAAATAACTTTTTATCACATTAGTATTAGCCTCATAATCTGTGCGATACCGTCCTGCTTTGATTCATATCTATTTCAGAAATGAGTGTGGAAATGAACCTCGCATCCATTTAGTACTAATTGGTACAACTGGCTGCGTGTCCATGGCTGTGCATCCAGTGAGAGAGTGATTGATTATCATGAGTTAAAATATTGAAATGTTCTAATTTATATTTCATTGATATTTTAAAATAGAACGTTATATATTGTAGTTGATGGGGAAAATATCTTACATTACTTGTATTGGACAGCAACTAATAACATTACAGACAACTCAGATTCTCTAAGCATTATAATTAGTAAGCTTCTTAATTAGTAATTAAATTAGTAATTCTCTAAGCTTCTTAATTAGTAAAGAGATATAGGTCTAAAAGTAGCTTTAACACATTCAATTTTTTTCATAATCACAAAAACACAAGACAATTGAATAATTGCATTTGAGACAAAGAGGTTTTAGGTTCCTCTTCAAAGGTTTTCCAAAAATAGTTGGGAGTCTGACACATAGAAATCTTCTTCAAGCTACAGATATGCTTGGTAGCTAGTCAGAATACATAGTAGGGTAAATATCAGTTTTTGAAGAAAAACATGCAAGGCTAAGAATCATGATATATATGTGTTGCCTTGTAATGAATTTTTACAAATGAAATCAGTAAAATATATGGATATTAAAATACATATATGTTCTTCTGGATCTCTGCTTGGTTTTTTTTTATATTGTACTTCAAAGGTATGAAAATATTGCTGAGAAAGGAGCATCTGTGTCTTTTCACGTATAACTTTTCTTGATTATTTCTAGGAAAGCAGACTAAACATGCAACTCTGACATAATGCAGCATCCCATGTTGATTCCTGGCTAACTCAGAAGCCTTCTCCAGCTGAAAACAGTGTCTGAAAAGGGCACAACTTTCTAATCTCAGGAGGTTCTGATAGGAAGAACTGAAGCAGTGAACACTGAGAGTAGTGAAAACTCTGGATAAATTCCCCGGAGTTCTGTAACCACGATGGTGTGGGCGATGGAAGAAACCATAATTTTATACTTAAGATATCCCCCTGTTTTCACATTCTTTCATTTGTCTTAAAGCTGATCTTGCAGTTGATATAGTCCAGATGAATTTCTGCTTAATAGGAATTCTTGTTCACAAATTGACACAAAAGGATACCCACCATATATGGAAAAATAAGGTAGGGAGTACACAAGTGTGCTACACTACTTTTTTCACAATTTATCTAATACTTAGAGCATTGTTAGGAGAAGATAATTTTTTGCTTCTAATAAGAATTAGATTGAGAGTAGAGGTACGAACTGGTAATTTTAAAAATCAGGATATCATTTCTGACATTTAGCTGCCTTTAATTTATGTTTTCGTATTTGATCATCAATAAATTATTTCTCCAAATTTACTGGAACAAAGTTTGCAAGAGGGAAAGTAAGGCTCTGGTGTTCTCATAGTCTATGTAGACAACTTAGGTGCTGTTCATCACCAGGATGATCTCCTTCAGTTTACCCTTGAGCATGTGAGTAAGTGGAACGGTTGTCTCTAAACCCACTTTTGGCATGCATGAACTGAAATGTGAGAAAACCATTACAAAGTTGGGCTTGTATTCATTTTCTACTGCAGCCTTAAGTGATCAAAACATGGTGTTTTAAACATCACAACTTTATTATCTCACAATTCTGTAGGTCAGGAGTCCCAACCAGATTTTACGAAGCTAAAATCAAGAAGTCAGCAGGAGGAACTAGACTTTTCCAGATTTTAGGGGATGCCCACATTTCTTGGTTTATGGCCCCTTCTTCCTCCTTCAAAGTCAGAAATGGTATTTTTAGTCCTTTTCACATGGCCCCTCCCTGTTCTCCCTTCTACCTTCTCTCCTTTTGAGAACTCATGTAAATAAATAGATAATTTATTTCTGAATGATTCCAGATAATTCCCCCATCTCAAGATCAGTCAATTAACAACCTTACTATTCTCCACATTCTTAATTCCCTCTTGTTGTGTACGTAGTGAAACATATTCACAGGCTCCTGTGACTAGGGCAAGGGTAGTTTTGGGAGGCTATTATTCTATAGGCTGTTATTATTCTATAGGACAGGTTCAGAAAAACTCAGGTCATGCTTCTTGGAAATTTGAAGAGGCCTCAGTTTGCATAATACTTTCTTAATGGGTATGAATGGTCACCAAGCTAAGGACAAACATTAACTGGCATGGCTCATTTCCTTCTTGAGAATTGTTTACAGCATCAACTAAGTCTGCTAGGATTTTTCATTACTGTTTCTTCTCTATTTTTCACTGACTTTAAAAGGAAAGTTAATTCTTCTGTTAACATACTGTAGAAAAACGTGACTAAATCATTGCTAACTCATGCATGATTGTGTCGTGCATATTAGTCATAAGTCAAATTGAAGCTTAGAAATTGGAAGGTGAATGTGATGGTACTATGAGTAAGCCTTGCATCTTCCTGCTCCCGGCTGGAGTGATGCACGGATACCATGCCTCACATAGAACAATTTCATTTACCAGATCACATCACCAAAAGCAAATATTCCTTTACCATCAATAGCAGCAAGAGGGAAAGGAATAGAATCACATCAAAGGAAAAGTAAACCCTCCGAAATGAATTGTACTGCTAGAAAATTTGCTTTTGTGAATAGAACTATTAAATTGTATTATTTTTAAATCTTGTGGCACACCACTCGCTTCGCTTTGCATGATTCAGATGTTGAATTCTCTGTCGTCTATCCTTTCATTGGATTTTTAGATACAGGTAACCACTCCATTCAGACACAGAATAACTACTATAGGCCAGGAACTGTACTAGATACTAGAAGTAAGAATAAGAAAGATGCACCAATATGTAAAAGACTCATTTGGAAGTTCATAATTTCATGGTTAAGTTGGATATTAACAAATCAAGGCAGAATAGATGAATGTGTCCTCTGGAGACAGAGGAGGTAAATTGTTAGTGGCTCTTGAAGGCTAAGTAGAATTTTTCCAGCTAAAGAAGGCGAGGGGAACTTGTCATTGAGAAGCAGCATCTACCAAAGCACAAAAAGTAAGAAAGAGCAGGATGTGATTAAATAATAGTGAGATCTGTGGTGTGGCTGAAGCAAAGGCAAGTTGCTAAAAGAGATATGCTCTATAAAATAGGGCGGAAAATACTTGGAATCACACACAGGCACACAAAAACTGTGACCCAGTTTTTGCAAAAATACATCCTGGATATTAGGGACACTTTAACTAAATGAGGACAAAACCAAAATGACACATTTAAGAGAGAGGCAAGACGTAATTTCATAATTTCCTAAGGCAGGTGGACTTGAGTAGGCACTTTCACCAGAAGCCTAACGGGAGTTAAATGCTCCTGAGATTCTACGGGAGCCAGATAAAGGCTGATCTTTTTCAAAGGTGGCTTGCTTAATTCACTCAGTTATTCTGTAGTTTCATAGAGACCACTGTCAGTTTTTTTTTTCAGAGATCTTAATTTCTTACTTCTATTTCCTGGTACTTATATATCACTGTTTCTTACACCTACCCAAATAATGAGAAGAATAAGAATCAATCAGTTCTGGGCTGGAGCGGTGGCTCGGTGGTTGCAGTGCTTGCCTGGCATGCACGAGTACTCGGGTTCAAACCCCAGCACCCACATGCACAGCTAAGAGTCAGAGCAACCAAAGCCATGTGGAAAAACTCAGTGAAGATTGATTCTCTCTGTCTCTCTCTCTCTCTCTTCTTCTTCTTTCTCTGACCTCCACGAGATATCCATTTAACTCAGTGGGTCTTCTGGGGGAACATAGAAACGTGGGGAACCCAAGTGGGGCATCCGCGACATGACATTAGCCTTGGAAAACTATGTATATATACATTTGTTCTTGATTGTTTGACAATGTTTCCCCCTCAGTTGTAACTCCATATTCATCTAATAAAAAAAAAGAATCAATCAGTTCTATTTCATAGATGAAGCAACTGAAACACAAACAATTCTTTACTTAAGGTCATGTTACTGATGAATAATAGAGCCAGTTTGAAAGACACATTTCCCGATGCCTATTTCAGATACTCAAAATTTAATGCCACACTTTTTTTTTAAGCACATATTTTAGAAGATGAAGTTGTGAGAGTTTTAGTAACATCTCCCAAGGATAGATGATGACTAAATGGCTTGGCAGGAAATCAGACTCAGATCTTTCTGACTTCAGAGTCCAAGGTTATAGCAGTTCTCTTTAACTTCATTCCTCCTCACCTGTTAGAGAATGATCAGGGAAGATGTCACGGAGAGGCATCCTTCAAAATGCATCTCGAAAGGGGTGATTTTCAATACCTAAAGCTAGTATAGTAAAATATATAAATCCAATAATCCATGGATAAACAAAAACGTTAAGTAAATTAGCACACATAGATAAAGAATACAACTGCTTACCAGTTGTTATAAGCAGTGGTGCAAATCATCTATGAAATCACTGGGATGTCTGAATTATTTGCTGATGTTTTAGTAACCACTTGGTATGTTTTTCTGTTTGTTAGGGCAGATTCACACACACACACAAACACACACACACACCCAGACCTGCTCCTACTCAGCAAGTCTGCCCAGAAAACATTTCCTGCTTAATTCCTCAAGTCTTTTTTTTTTTTTAAGAGAGAGAGGGACACTGATAGAGATTCAATTTTTTATTTTTAGTTTTTCATGTGGCTTCTGTTGCTCTGACACTTTGTTGTATATATGGTGCTGTAGTATGAACCCGCATCTTTGCGCATGCCAGGCAAGTGCCCTAACCGCTGAGCCACCACTCCACCCCCATCAAGTCTTCTGCAGCTTAAAAAGTTCTGCAGTTTGCAGGGCCCCAAAAGGAATTTGGTTAAGGATGGACAAGGTGTAAAGAAGAAGAAAGGAGTATCCCTCCTTTCCATCAAAACCCCAGCTTTGCAAAGGAACAGGTCTACAAATCTACCTTCCACTTCCCTTCAATATTTTTATTCCTTAATATTTTAAATCACATCCAGACCAGTACATTTTCTCTGCAATTAGGGAAGGGCTTACATACAACCATTGATCACATACCCTCTTTTCTACCATAACATGGTCTTGAGGCACATATGGAGATTGATCCCTTTGCTCTGAAAATGAAAAACAAAAATATGGCCTATCAAAAGCTGTTATCCTTGGTCAAGCAATTTAACAAGACCCTGTCTCAAAATAAAAAAATAAAAAGGGCTGGAAGTGTGGCTCAGTGAAGTACCCCGGGATTCAATCCCTGATCCCTGGTACAAAAAAAGAAAAAAAAAGTTGTTATCCTTTGAAAACTTTTTTTTTTGTCCATTTCATTTGGTCTTCTTATTTCCAAGACCATTTTAAATACTTCAGTTAAACAACAAGTACTCATCTTTCTGGAGACTGAGTAGGACAGGATTTATTCCTTCAGGATTTGTCACATTGTCTTTAGTTCTTATCTTACTTGCTTAAGTTTTTCCCAGGACTTTCTCTCTCCTTATTAACAGCATCACACATGCCAGCTGCTGGGCTTGCTACACCCTCTACATGGAAGTTTCATCATACTACCCAACGGTCCTTCGTTTTGGGGGCATTCCACTGAAAGCAAAACTCAATGGATTACGACAAAAGCCACAGTCATTCAAAACTCAAGGGAAGTCAGGCTTCTGAGACTATGTAGTGCCACTTCAAAGGAGTGTACAAAAGCCCCAAGATTGGGGCAAGATGGGCCAGGATCATATTTCATGACTTTAAAGAAGACTGCATTCCCAACTCCACCAAATAAAGCATCATTTATGCCTGTTATAGAAGATAATTAAAGAAAGAAAAGTTGTTTTGGCATCTTTCAACTTTTCACAGTCGTCCAAAGTGCCTGCCTCTCTTCCTCCCTTTCTGCTTTCTATTGCTCTCCCTGACTATCTCTTTTTTCCAGTCTCAGAAACTTTTTTCTCAGGCCACTGTTTCCCAGATTTGACCTGGGAGATGGACTCTGGCCCACATCCCCAACCTCAGGAACATTTAGAGCCTTCCAGTCCCTAAAACTGCTCTAGATTTCAGTGCTTTCTCAGACTAGAAGAGAGTAGAATCCCCTGTCACCCTTTTGTTGTAACCTGGACCCTTAGGCCTAAGGGGTACTCTAGTTTTTCATCACTGACTTGGTCCCAAAGATAATCTAGTAGATCACTACAAGTCAGAATGATTTACCTGAGACCCTATATCTCTGGAGTGGGCGGTAGCCACGTGACGTCAATATTGGAAAAAAGGTAGCTAACTGGCTCAGAGCTGCATAATAGTAAATGGGGCTGACGACCACTTGTTTGGGACACTGGGTAATCACAGCATATTGACATTGGAGAGAGTAAGACCCAAAACTACTCTCTTTAGGCCTCTTTCCAACTCTCCCTCAAATTGAGTGGTAACCATGACATCAAGAAAGGGAACATTATTTATCTTTTTCCTTTAATGTAGTCAATAAATATTTATTGAAGATACTGTGTGAAGGTTTTTGTCAAGTATAAAATTGGAGCTATCATATTTTTGGGTCATGTTAATAGTACATATCAAGGAATCAGATGTATGTGCTTTATATTCATCCCCTGGTGCACGAAATCATGCAAGTAGGCCAGGAACCCACTGCTAGAAGTTGCCATTGCTATCCATCTATCCTGCTCCTAAATAACCTATCCTGTGACTTGTATTTCCTTTTTCAATATTTTAATACATAAATTATAATTAAGCTTGAATTTCTATAAGTTGTAAGTTTATCATATTTACAACTGTTACCGCTAATTCCTAATATTATGAAAAAATAGAAACAAAGTTCAATATCACCTTGGCAAATTACAAAAGAAATATAGATCAAAAGTTGGCAGATACCAGTGACTCAGGAGGCTGAGGCAGCAGAATTGCGAGTTCAAAGCCAGCCTCAGCAATTTAGCAAGGCCCCAGGTAAATTAATGAGACCCTGTCTCAAA
>PVKS010047573.1:0-12772 GCA_004027875.1 Aplodontia rufa | reverse complement strand
GTTTTGAACAGGTTCCTGGTTTTTGAAAAGAAGATTAGAAAGTTTGCTTTCTCAACCCACAGCTACAGCTTCCAGTGCTAACTGAAAAAATCAGTTCTCTGACCCATTGAAGGGAGCTTGTGCTCCAAAGACCCTGAGGAAAACAAAAAAGAAATGAAGGTAAGCCAAAACCTGTCTTGCTTTAAGCTTTATGGCTATTGAAAATATATTCTTTTGAGTCTTATGCAAAAACATGTGTGTGTGTGTGTGTGTGTGTGTGTATGTGTGGCATCCTAATTCCAGTGAAGCTTAGAAGCTTAAGAAGAATCTTTTAGACTTTAAGGAAAAAGTAATTGGCTATTTTCTTTTTTTAAAAAAGAGAGGTTCATAGCAGCTCAATTTACAATAGCTAAATTATGGAAACAACTCAGATGTCCCTCACTGGATGAATGGATCCAAAAACTGTGGTATATATATATACCATGGAGGTTTACTCAGCAATTAGAAATAATGATGTTGTAGCCTTTGAAGGTAAATGGGTGGCTATGGAAGAAATCATGCTGCGTGAAGTCAGCATAACCCAGAGAACCAAGGGTCGAATGTCTTCATTCCTCTGTAGAGGCTGGAGCTAGACCCTGGCCATTGAGAAAAGAGGTCAATTCTCATGATTTAAATTTGGAAAAGTTGTAATGACATACAACCTAAGGCATTTGTAGACATGTTTTGGGAAGGAGGGAGGGGAGGGATATAAGGGGATAATTGGGGGGATCTTGGGGGTAAATCTAATATTCAGAACTTATATATATATATTTTTTTCATTAGAAGCATGTTTGATTGTTCAACAAATAAATTTCTTAATAAAAAATATGCAAAGTAGACTAGACAAAAAAATATATAAGACCCAGAAGAGAGGCAAGGGATTTGGGGGATAGGCAAGAGGAGGTAGAGGGGTGCTGGGATGGAGGTGGAGATAATGACCAAATTATATTGTTGTATTGTGTGCATCTAGAAATACGTGACATCAGTTCCCATCATTATGTACAACTATAATGCACTAATAAAAAATTAAAATTTTTAAAAAAAGAGGACAGTGAGAGAGAAAGAAAGAGAGAATCAATTTTATTTAGTCTTTCATGTGGCTTTTGTTGCTCTGACACTTCATTGTAGATGTGGTCTGGGGTTCTAACCTGGATCCTCACGCATGCCAGGCAAGTGGTTTAACCACTGAGCCATTGCTCCAACCCAGGAATTGATTATTTTAAATGGACACATGAATTTTTTTTAAAAGGCAAACATTGATGTGGGTTTCCAAATGACCAACAGAGGGCACAAAAGCATCCTATGCATGTTTTTAAAATTTTTCTTTGAGGTGTCTGAATCATTATAACAGAAAAAGGTTTTAGACACCAAGAAAGTGAGGGTAAACCATGGTTGTAAACAAACTTGTGTTGATCATACCTGTCCTAATTGGTTGATTCTTTGATATTGACTCACAAGGAGCCAATCCTGTTTTAGTCAGCTCTTTGTTGTTGTGACCAGAAGACCTGACAAGAGCAACATGAGAAAGGAAAAGTTGATTTTGGTTTACGGTTTAGAGGTTCAGTCCTTGGTAGGCTGACTTCACTGCTTTGGGCCTCAGATGAGAAAGAACATGTGGCAGAGGAAAAAACTCAGGGCCCAGATTCCAGGAAGCAGAGAGAGTTTGAGTGCAAAGAGCCAGGACACACCCCCACTGACCTACATCTGCTAGCCGTGCCCCACCTGTTCACAAAGGGCACACCCCTGGTGCCCCACCTGTTTACAGTTACCACCCTTTAATCCATTCAAATGATTCATCCATCAAATGGATTAATCCATTGATGAGGTCACAGCTCTCATAATCTGACCATGTCACCTCTGCATATTCCTGCATGTCTCATGCATGAGATTTCAGGGGACACATCATATCCACACCATAACAAGTCCCTAGCTGGCTTCTGGGGGTATCATGCAACCATTGTCTAGGTTTATGTCTTGTAGCTCAAGAAACTGTGGGATGTGACTGAAGTTTACTTGATTCTTCCTTTGAGCACATCACATTGACATTCTATTGTTTGCTTTTATTTTTTAATTATTTTTTCTTTTATTTCTTCACTCTTTCCAATTTTTGTCTGTTCATCTTTATTTTATTCCTCTCAATTTGTGTTTATTCTTTTCCATTTTACTTTTCTTATTCCTTCTTTACTCTTTCCACTTTATTTTTCAGTTTTTTCTTTGTACTTTTCCTCTTTTTGTCTTCATTCTTTTATTTTTTAATCTTAAGGACTTATTCTATTTTTTATCATTCTTTGTTTTCCCACTTCCACTTTTGGTTTTTCCTTTTCTGGTCTTCTTTCTTTCTTCTTTTTATTCACTTCTTCATAGCCTGAATCCAGTTGCACCAGAAATTTCTGTGGTCCTCAGAATACCCCAAGTGCTCTAGGTAGCCCCAAGGAAGGGTGACTGACAGATGTCCAGGCCAGCACATCCTCAGAGTCCTTGTAGCCTTCCCAAATACTTCAAGGTCAGAGCAGTCCTGGGGCCTGAGGCCCTGTCAAGCTCCTTGTGGGTGAGTAGAATCATTGCACCTTCTCTATTGGACATTTTGAACCCTAAGCTATGACCTAGCCTCTCCCCCTGGCATCTGGGAGTCTCTGAGGGTATCTCAGCAAGGTCACCTTCAAATTTGTCTGTACATAACCCCTCTGGATCTTTCCTGCACGTATTTCAGACGGAACCTGAGTGAACCTAAAAACAAAAACCCAATGGAGATGTTTGCGGCTCCCATGGTACACACTGGAGGTAATGACAAAGAGGAGAGGATTTCAGAGGCCCAGCCACACCATTACTCTTCCCATGGACATTGAAAGCCACTCACTCCAGAGAGCTGGAGGAGAAGACAAAGGACAACTGTTTCTGGCCACTGGCTGAGTAGATGTGGTCCACATGAAACAGAACTTCTGGAAATGGGAGAGCAAGTACTGTCAACCGGCTTGGGAGACAGGAGGTGGATCTTCTCAGCTATATTCATCCTGTCTGATAGAAATTCTCCTTCTTTTTCTCCGTAGGAAGAGGTGTGAGGGGACAGGGCTCACCTTTGGAACTGTGTTGCACAAAATATGTAGTCTAAGAAATATTTACTCTCAAAAATAGAGCAGAAGGAGGAATAGGAGGAGAAGGAGGGGAGGGGAAAGGAGAAGAAGGAGTAGTCACAGTAGTAGGAGGAGGAGGAGAAGGGGAAAGGGAAGGAGAAAGAGGAAGAAGAATAGAATAAGGAGGGGAAGGAAGGGAGGAAGAATAAGAAGGAGGAGGAAGAAGAAGAAAAAGAAAAAGAAAAGAGGAAACAAAGAAAGAGAAAGGAAGGAAGTAAAGACTCCCCAGCCACATTTCCTCTCTGCCAGGTCAGATGGGATCAGTGGTGGCGGGGGCTCAGCACTCTCAGGAACAGGTAGTGTAGTTCCCATGTGCACCTTGGACCAGGTCACTCTAGCTTTTATCCTCTCATCCCCAACCCCTTCAGGACAACCACCAGAGGAGACCTGCAGGGACTTGAGTCCTGGCTGATGGGGCCAAAAGTAGTAGGGGCTGTTCTGCAGCTGTGAGGATGGAGGTCACTGTCCTTCCATTTTTCCAAACTGGACTTTCCCTTCCTCAAACTTCCATGTAGGTGAGCACCATCTCCTCCCCCACATTGACCCAGAGCTGAGGGTACTGCCGAGAGGGGTGACAGGTACTCATGAGCACTGTACAGCTACCAGCTAATCCCACAGCAGTACCATGTCCCCACTCTGGCCTGTCCTCTGTAGCCATCCCTCCACTGTGCATGTGTGGCCAGGCCCGAGTGGCTCTCAGCTGCTCACTCTATGGCCAGGTGGGAGGGGGTGGTCATGGGCACCTGGCTGTGGGCCTCCCCAGCATGGCTTCATCGATGTCTCTTTTGTTTCTCTTTTTGAGAAGCTGATAGAGGAAGTCATGCACAGAGGAGGTTCCCGCTCTTGCCTGAGTTGCACGATTTTGGTGATGAGTTTTGCTTATTTTATTACTCCATTCCTTTGATTTTTGATGAGTCTGTCCCTACCCAGCCCATGCTCAGCTACTTGACCCTCAGGTCTCCAGAGTGCAGCCCTCTTGCCCTACACGCTGGCCATGCCCTTTAGTAAGGTCCTTCTTCCCCTTCTGCACTCCTGCTTCTAAATAGCCCAGTCCTCCAAAGGTGGCTAATTGGGCTTCTGCAGGGGGCAGGAGTCCAGGGCACCAGGCAGGATGCCCCCCACCCAGTCCATTAGCTCCTGGACTTCATTTTTCCTATGGATCAAACAAGTAATCAAAAATGTTGATGGGGGAGTTATTCGTGATATATGAATCTTAAGGGTTAAAGAGAGTGAATAGCTAGAAGGCAGTTACAGTCCAGGGAAAAGGAGGTGGCTTGAACTGGACAGCCTTCGAAGAAGAATTAATAGATCTACTGGATGTGGAGAGTTACGGAGAGTCAAGATTAACTCTTCGCCCACCAGCCAAAGAAATGGATGGGGTCGATGAGGAAGACCTGAATAGGTGTAGTTCTACAAGGGAAAACCAGCCTTCAGTTTAGGGCACCTTAAAACCCAGATGAGCAAGAGGCCACACTGGCGTTTGCATATGCAGTGCTGCACTTGGAGATGGGTAGGGACCAGCAGGAGGTTGCTGCAGGGAGTGGGGTTTAAAGCTCTGGTGAGTGAGGAGGTTGCCTAGGAAGAGAGGAAGGAGGGAAAGCAAGAGACTGCAGATTCCCAAGGAACTCCAGCAGTTCAAGAGAAGGAAAAGAAAGAGAAGACCAAAAGGGGTGGAGAAGAGCAGGCAGGGAAGAAGCAGTGCACTGTCAACAGGTCCCCGAGAAGCAGGCAGGGACGGACGAGACTGGGGTGTCAAGGTCAGATCCAGAGAAGTGCCTGTGCAGGAAAGGTGCACACAGGGGGCTGAAGGGAGGAGAGGGCCTCCCTTTGCTCTACAAGGAGAAAGAAAGGAGATTTGTCTAAATCAGGACCAGCAACCTGGGAAGGGCTGTAGAATGCCCCATGTCACTGCTTAATCATTGTGGCCACATTAACGTGTATCCACGAGAATTTAGTGCATCCTAATCATGCACCAAAGACAGTTTAGTAATAAATGATTTTTAAAGTAATACTGGCATATTAGAAAAAGCTTCACATGATGGTCGCACCCCACTTTTTTTGCAAAAAAATAAATTGGCATAAACTCTGTGATGATATGTGATGAAATACTAGGTAAATATTTTAAGTTTCCTGGGACTTTGGTCTCTGCCTTAACGCTGCTTTTACTGGAGGAGTGAAGCCATAGACAGTAAGTAAGCATGGCTGGGTTCCAAAAAGACTTTATTTATGGACACTGAAATTTGAATATCATAGAATTTTCATGTTTCATGAAATATCATTCATCTTTTTCACTCAGCTATTCAAAAAAATCTCTAAACCATGTAAGCTGGTGGGTCATACAAAAGCAGGAAGAGGGCCAGCTTCCCTCTTGGGCCCTCGTTTGCTGTGTCCTGGTCTAGATGCTGAAAGGAATGTAGAAATGTTTGTATTAAAACGTGCGCGTGGGGTTCGTGGGGGTGGAGGGAGCACTGATTCTTGCTCACAGTGTCCTGTTCCTTCGAGGAAGTCCAAAGCAAAGACTTCAGCTAAGGGTGGCTTTGAATTGCCAACTGCAGAGCATCCCTGAGGAGCTGAGGGAGTTTATAGGGTGACAGACTGTGTACAGAGCAAGGTGGAAATTCCACAGGGAAATGAGGAACGAACCAGGCTTCCCAGCGTCTCAGATGTGCAATTCAAGGAGGTTCATTCATTCACAAGTGGGAAACAAATTCAATTTCCTGAAGAGACAAGACTCAAAACATGCCATAGTATGGCCATTTTCAAGTGACAGTAATCACGTCCGGTAATTTCCGTTTTAGGTGAATTACCTCCAAGTGATCCTAAAACAGAGACTGGCTATAGTGTGAAGGTCCAGACGTCCCCCAACAGGCCAGTGGGTTGCAGTACACACACATCTGGTTGGCATCTGGAGTGCACACACGAGAAAATTCGTTATATTTGAGCTTTATGTTAAAACTTGGGTGTAGCCAGAGAAGTTCCTGTTCATTCCAGGTTAGGCAAATTTGGTGAGTTTGGAAACAGGGCACATATCGCCCTAAAAGCAAGTCTCACTGACAACTTCCATGGGGTCTACTGTAAACTACTGGAGCATGATACTGCCGTTAACCCAGCTCAGCTTTTATTCCTTCTAGAATGGCACAGAAAATCAGTTGAATTTTGAGCAGACAGGGTAGAAACTTCTGAGCAGTTATTCACGATTCTCTTTTTAAATTTATATTTACATTGCAAAATTCCATGTGCTTATTTTCAGCCTTAAGATATCTTTTGAAAATGTCATCCAGCTGGTCCATTTTAAGTTGTAAAAGAAATGCAGTCTAAGCCCACTGTCGGGGGAGATGAAGGTTTGGGGATAGCACATGTGTTTTGCAGTGGGTAAAGCAACTGGATTGGTGAGGAAGATAAAGGAGTTTAGAATTTCTTTTGCTTCTTATCTCACATCCAATTAGACCCTGGACTCTTCCCTCTGCCTTATGTGTTTGCCCCAGAGGAAGGTCTGTTACCATCTCATCCTCTTAATCAACTGTGTTTCAATTCCTTTTCTCCTTCTCCTCTTCCTCCTTTAACAGATAGAACTAATTTTAGGCTCAGGTTTGTAAATTCCCTGCACCAAAATATCTTTAATAAATTAATTAAAACTTCACACAAGGTGTAGATGCCAGTTCTCTGAGTGGCATTCATTAATGGGTCAGGTGTAACTGGCAGGTCTGAGTGTCTGGGACTGGAAGGAATTAGCGTGTGGTAACTAGTTTGTCTCAGATATACAGTCCTCACTTGAGACCCCTTTTTTATCAACCATTTAAACAAAAACAAGAGATGGGTTGTGTTTCTGTAAGCATCTTAAACATGCTTCATTGAACATTAGGATGAATTAAAATAAATAAATAAAAAAACTAGAATAAAGGGAAGGAATTCTCCATGAGCTCAGATGATGGGGCTGAATTCAGCGAGCTTAACTTCTTTCCCTATAGTCCTCCGAGAATGAGGGAGTCATGAGGGATGAAAAACGAATTCCTCCTTCCTGAACTGTTCTTTGGACAGACAACTTCCCAGTGAGCAGATCCAACGTGGTTTCGACAAATGTCTTTTCTTAAATTTTCTCAATGCTGGAACATTAAATAGCTCTCTGCTCATTTTTATTTTTGGCAAAGAGAAACTGTCTTGGCTAAAGAGTTATTTTGGTGGGCATTGGCATGTTCATATGTATACCATTTGCCTTTTAGCTCAAACTAAATGAAAAGTCCAACAATTATGGTTTGGGGTTCTCTTCCAGGAGGCAAATCAATATTATTTAATGGCAACATGTAGGCTCTAGTTATTAAAAGATTTGTTCAAGAATATTCATATTCCATAACCTCATGTCAGAAAAATTCAAGCAGTAAGAATCTAAACAGTGGGGTTTGCAATTTTACTCTTTCCCTTGTTAGCACTTCATAAAAAGTGACAACCCAAATATCCTATGGCTTTCTTGCATTGACTTCAAACTGCCTCCTGGTGGTTTCCCTCTTTAGATGAGATCTCATTTATATTTCCACTTCTCTGTATTTAAGAGTGTTGGGAAAGTATTTTCTTTGTGAGATTCACCATTATTCTTCAAAAATAAAGGGATAAATGACTGACTTTTTTTTTTACATAGATAGTACATAAAGTCAAAGAGTTACAACATTTTTCTTGATTTTTCCGCACCTCATTCAGACCCATTGATGGCAATGAATTTCCTTGATTTAGTAATCGTAATATCAAGCTAAAGCTCAATTTCATTTTAAGGGCCCAAAAGCCAAATTTGGCATAAAATAAACTTTTGCTTTTGTAAAAAAAAAAAAAACCCACTGGGAATAAAGAGATAATTTAAAGCTATCTTGAAAGTAGCATTTCTTGACATTTTCAGGCAGGGATGGCTAAAATGCAGAGGGGAGACCGGACTGAAATACTCTCACAGGCGTTTACTTAACATTTCTAACACATGGAGTATGTTCTAGCAGGATTAGAATAGATAGGCAGTTCTAACTAAAAGGTGGACTTTTCCATTTTCATATATAATTGAATACACTCTGAGATGTGTAGCAGTTTGGGGCAAATGGGAAACAGAAAAACTTTCACTGGGTACAGGAGATCTTTCTTTGGGATAAGGGAGCAAGGCAAAGGGAGGTCATATCATTTTACTTATAATAAACAAGTAATAAAATTAAAGAAAGATTATCCCACTGCTTGGGGGGAGGGAGGTAAAAGAATAATATATTTCTAACTTTCTCTAACTACAGGGATGCCTTGATTCTTTGGTGTTTTCATGCCGATTCAAAGCCAACTCCCTTAGAAGCAACATCGCATAAGGAGATGAAATATTTTATACCAAAGGAAAAACACTGTGAGTATCTCCATATTTTGTAGAATGCCTCTTTTCCCTCAAGGCTGTTTTTCTTGGTTGTTTGGCCATACTTCTAAGTAGGCTCATCTTGCATCACTGAAGGAAGATGCCTTCTTATTTTTTAATGGAAAGGTTTAACTGAGCTAGATATTCTGATTTTTTAAAATCCCAACATGGATGGCTCTGTTGATTTTTAGAGATAATTCCTCACTTTTGTGTTTCCATTGGCAGTCCAAGGTCTGGCCAGGCTGCTGCCTGCGAGCACTGCAGGAGTCCTGAGGGAACATGGCCTTAGCATTCCTTGGGAGATTCCCTGGTGCTGGGAATTCTTTAGGCAATGATACTACAATCCTGACTTTTGAACTGTGCATCTGGCAAAGGATTTTCTATTCTTTTTTTTTCCCCAGGAAAGCCCAAAATAATGATGAGAACGGCATCCATATCACAGAGGATGCTAAGGGTCAATGACAACATTTTATTATTAGGAAGCATTTATTCGAGCTCTCCTCTCTTGAAAGCACATAGATAAAGAAAGTCCCTCTATCCTTTGTGTTTAAAGGGCAGAAATAGATCTTCATAACTACACTGACGGCACCATTCTCAGAATACCTTCTGTTAGTCCTTTGAAGACAACCCTATATTGAGTTTTGCTATCTTGCTCCAATAAGACACTATTTTAAATCTAAAACAATTTAATAAGTTTCATATTTGCTAATAAAATAACAAGTGTGGATAAGTAAGCAAATCACATCTGAGTTAGTACTATTTTATTTACTGACAAACTCTGCACTCAGAACATTATTTAGCACTTGGCAAGCTTTCAATAAATATTTTCATGTATAAAGAAAAAAATAAATATTTAAATCTGTGTTGCATAAAAATAGTAGATTCGCAGGCCTAAACTGTTATTGCATTGGGCTTCCTAGCTTAGTCTTACCATAACTAGAGCGTGTAACACGTTACTGCTGTTACACTTCAGTCGACAGACGGCTCCCCTTTCAGCTCTTTCTTCACCGTATTTCTGCTCCACTTTGATGTTGTATGACTTCTTCTCCCCAGGCCATACCAATACTCACAATGAACAGAAATTTTTGACTTGCTTAAGCCAAATTCTGGTTTTGTTTTGTTCTGTTCTATTTTGTTTTTTGTATCAGTTTCTCATTAGCAATAACTTTTTTGAGACATTTTTGTATTTTTCAATTTGTTATCATTCTCGTTTTAATCTGTGTTCCTACTTCTGACAATTTATTTTTAAGAGAGAGACAGAGAGAATGAGAGAGAGAGAAATAATTTTTGTTTAGTTTCCCATCTGATCTGTTTCTCTGACACTTAGCTGTGTGTGTGGTGCTAGGGTTCAAACCTGGTCCTCATGCATGCCAGGCAAGTTCTCCAACCATTCAGCCATTGCTCCACCCCCTGCTTTTGATAATTTTATGCATAACTTTTTTTTCCATTTTCCTTCAATTTTTCCCTTCAAATATAGATCCCTCGTATTTAATCTTTCTACCACTGTTCCAGGGTCCATGTGAGAATTTCTCCATAAGGAAAATTCACATTCTCTCCTCTTATCTCAAACAGTAACTTATTGCTTTGGATATTACAGACATTTAAAGCTCTTTTCCCCTTTCTTGGTCCCAATTTGCAATTGCTGTTTGCATTTGCAAATGTTCATTCTGCTCTTGACAACTCTCACTGCGTGTATGTTTATTAGTGTATGATAGTTGTACATCACAGTAGGGTTCATTTTGACACATTCATTAAGGCCTGTTACATAGTTTGGTCCATTTCAATCCCCACCAGGAACTGAATAAAACTTTATTGGGATACAAATTCATAAATTAACTGAACATATTTACTTATCCTTTTTTTTTTTTTTTTACCTTCCAGTGCTAGGGATGGAGCCCAAGGCCTCCTCCATTTCAGGCAAGTGCTCTGCCCCTGATGTACATCTCCAGCCCTAAACTGAGCATAGTGAATCTGATCAATTGATGAGCTTTGAAGTACAATCGTGATAGTGTACTCATTAACCTTAGACGTTTTCTGGTGACCCCTGAAATCTCCGTTGTGACCCTCTAAATGTGCCCAGTCTGGTCCCCAGTGCTTTCAGTCACTTCAGGTTAATTTGCATTTACTAGAATTTTAAATAAATGGAATAACACAGTCTGTATTATTCTATCCTCTGGCTTTTCATCCAGAATAATTATTTTGAGATTCATCTGTGTGTGTTTATCAATAATTGAGTTCTTTTTATTACCGAATAGCATTCTGCCATAGAGAGGTACCACATTTGTTTATATATTCACCTGTTAATGAACATTTGGGTTGTTTCTAGATTTGGGTTATTTCGAATAATGCTACTATGAACATTTATGCGTTAGTGTTTGCCTGTACATAAGTTCTTGTTTAAATACCAAGTAGTGGAATGACTGAGTCAAATAATTCAGTATGTTATTTTTTAAAAGAAACTGACAAATTGTTTTCCAAATACTTGTAAAATTTGCATCTCTACCAGCTGTGTTTGAAAATTCCATGTCCTGCATATTTTACAACACTAGTATTATCAGTCTGTTTAATTTTAACCATTCCAGTGAGTTTGCAATGGTATCTTATGGTTTTAATTTGCATTTCTGAAACTACTAATGATGTTAAATATCATTTCATATACATATTTTACATCATTATATTTTCTTGGTGAAGCAACTATTCAAATCTCACTTGTTTTTCATTGAATTGTTTGTTTTAGAAAGTTCTTTATATATTCTGGAAATAAGTCTTTTTTTCAAATGAAATGTTTGCACACAATTTTTTTTATCTCTTCTTTTTCTTGACAATGGCAATTAAAGAACAGAACTTGACTGTAATACAGTACAACTTATCAGGATTTTCTTTTATGCATTGTACTTGGTGCTATATTTATTGAATTAATAATTGAATGCCACAAAATTGCAGAACACAAGATCAACACACAAAAGCCAGTTTTATTTCCAGTCACTAGCAACAAAGACTCAAAAAAGAAATTAAGAAAAAGATTCCATTAGCAGTGGTATCTGAAAGAATAAAATGCCTAGCAATAAACATAATGAAGGAGATATGAAATTTGTACACAGGAAATTTAAAACACTGCTCAAAGAAATTGTGAAGATGTAAATCACTTGAAAAACCATCTGTGTTTATAGATGGGAAGACTTACTTTTCTTAAGATGACAATACCAAAGTGCTCTACGGATTCAATGCCATCCCTCTTAAAACTCTGATGACCTTTTCTGGGGAAATGAAAAAACTGATCCTCAAGTTCATAAGAAATTAAAAAGAGCTCCAAATAGCCAAAGCAATATTGAGAAAAAACAAAGCTGGAAGACTGAATTCACAGTTTTGATTTCAAATTTGCTACAAAACTGTGATTACCAAAACGTGGGAGACTAGCATAAGGATAGACATACAGACTGACAGAACAAATTTAGAGTCTAGGAATAAGCTCATACCTTTATGGCCAATTGATTTTCTCCAAGAATGTTAAGACTATCCAGTAAGAAAAGAATAGTTCTTCAACAAATGGTGCTGAGACAATTGGTTTTCTACAGATAAAAGAATGAAGTAGGCTCTATGCCTCCCACCACACACAAAAATTAACTAAAAAGAAATATAGGTCAGCAACCTAGAGTTAAAATTGTAAAACTATTTTTAAAAAGTAGTGCTAAATCAGGCTTGAGCAGTAGTTCAGTGGTTAGAGTGCTTGCCTGACATGCATGAGGACCCAGGTTTGAATCCCAACACCACATGCACAATTAAGTGTTGGAGAAACAAAAAAAGATGAAAAAATAAATAAATAAAATCTCTCAATCTCTCTCTCTCTCTCTCTCTCTCTCTCTCTCTTTCTCTCCTTCTCCCTTTAAAAAAATAGTGATAAATCTCCAAGACTTTGGATTTGGCAAATGGATGTTTAGATGTAATACCAAAAGCATGAGAAACAAAAGTGGATAAATTAGACTTAGTTTGTGAATCAGAGGACTTTTAAAAAATTTTTTTTCTTACAGGACCCAGAAGAAAGGCAAGAGATCAGGGACTGGAGGAGGGAGGTAGAGGGGTGTGGGGTGGGGGAAGATATTAAACAAATTGTATTGCTGAACTGTGTGCATCTAGGAATATGTGACAACAAATCCTATGATTATGCACAACTATAATGCACTAAAAAATTAAAATTTTTTTCTTTTACTATACATTCAAATTACTTGAAAATAGTTCAATTATTTAGAATCTTGTG
>PVKS010047572.1:0-12744 GCA_004027875.1 Aplodontia rufa | reverse complement strand
AATATGTGATGCACGGGCTCAGAAGCACAGTGTAAGAGCCCCAGTGATTTACTTTTGTGAATCTAGCGAGTGTGAAGTAAAATATCAACATTTTCATCAATGCTAAGGACATTGGCTTATTTTTCCATATTTAGCTACATATGTATATATTTCAAATGCTGCACATGTATATATATTATATATATATATATATACACGCACTTGTATTTATGTATTATAAGCATACATACAGCTTTTCTGCTTTGACTTCTGTGAAATGCCTGTTTGTGATTTTGTTCATTTTCCTATTGATATATGTATGTTTCTAATTGATTTCTGGAATTTATTTATATTCTCTTAATACCAGTGCTTTGCTAGTTACATGTGTTGCACATAGCTTCTCTATGTTTGTGGTTTATCTTCTTTGTTTTCTTCTTGAAATCTTTTGACATACAGATGCTCTCAATTCAAACATATTTAAATCTGTCCATATTTTCCTTTTTGTGCGACTGTTTAACCTTAAGATAGCCTCCTCTCCTCCCAAAGTCATAGAGATACTTTCTTATATTTTATTCTAAAGATTTTAAAATTTGGACTTTCATAGATAAGTCCTTACTCCATTTGAAACTTGGTTTTTGTATGATGTGTGGCAGATATAATTTTTTTACTTTGGTAATTATTTTCCCAGCACCAATTATTATCCACCAGGAGCAATGTCACATTTGCCTTGTATCAAGTTTCTACATATCTGTAGGTCTGTATTTTGGATATCTATTGTGTTCCATTGATATTTCTATCCCCATGCCACTAAGATTCAGTGTCAATGTTAAAGTTTTGCATAAACATCTTGATATCTTTTTGAGAAGGTCTTCTTATTCTGTCTTTTGCAGGGTCCTCATAACTATTTTTGGTCCTTTGCTTTCTTCATATAAATTGTATAATCATTTTGTCAAGTTCTATGAAAAACCCTGTTGGGATATAGACAGGAAGAGCATTAAATTGATCAATTAATTGATGGAGAATTAACATAGCTGTTAATGGGCATGGTATATATCTGGATTCAAATGGGAATTTCAAGTCATTGATAAAGGTCTATAAAATATTACATATTTTATTTTATTTATACTCATGGTTGTTTTAATTGATATTTTAAATGACACCTCAGCTTTATGTTTTCTAATTGTAGCCTGAATATGTAGACAAATTGGATAACTTCCTCTAAGTCTAAAATGAGTGTTTACAGATTCTTTTAGGATTCTACATAGAATATAGTATCTTCTGAAAATAATAAGGTACTTCCTCCTTTCCAAAAGTTGCATCTATTTTTTGTCTCATTATGTTGGACAGAACTTGAAATGTAGTATTGAATAAAACTATGATACTAGGAAGATGAGAGTGAATGCCTTAAGTGTTTTACTATTTATTTTTTTAAGAGAGAGGGACAGTGGGAGAGAGAAAGAGAGAATCAAACCTATTTAGTTTTTCATGTAGCCTTCATTGCTCTGACACTCTGTTGTGCACATGGTGCTGGGGTTCAAACTCGGGTCCTAGTGTATGCCAGGCAAGCGCCGTAACCGCTAAGCCACCGCTCCAGCTCAGTGTTTTACTATTTAGTATAGTAATTTCTTTAGATTTTTTGTAGTGTCTTTTCTCATGCTGAAGAAATACCTTCAACTCCTTGTTTCCTAAGGATTTTCACATATAAAGAATGGGTGATAAATAAAATTGTATGCTCCTTCTACATACATTGAGGCAATCATGACTTTTTTTATTAATTTGTTTATATGGTGAATCACATCAATAGACTTTCTAAGATTGAGTTAACTTTGTATCCTTATAATGTACTCAACTCAGTCACCATGAATTATTGATTAATGCAAGATTCTGTTCACAAACATTTTCCTTAGTATTGTTGCATCTGTGTTTATGAATAAGAGCTTTACTGATTCCCTTCTCAAAATGCCTTTTTTATTTATTATGCAATTTATATGAGAACCATAAAATTATTTGGAGTGATCCCAATTTTGTATCCCTTAGAAGATTTGATGTAAGGATGGAATGATTTGGTTATTTTTTAAAATATTTGAATAACTGTTCTCTAAAATAATATTCTGTTACATGGTGTTCTTGAATTGGTTTTTATAATTCATGCTTTTCTCAAAATCAAAATTTCATCTAGGTTTTAATGTATATTATCATAAACTTTTAAAAGTATCTTACCTTTATAAAAATTCTTCTGTATTTGTAGTTATTCTTTTTTCATTTCCCATAATTTTTATGTGGGCTTTTTCTTTTCTTTTTTTTTTTCCAGATCAATCTTGTCAGATTTACATCTTTCCAAAGAATCTTTTTTGTCTGTTTTCATTCTTTCTCATATTGTTGTCTTATATTTTAATAAATACTTTCCTTTACGTTACTATTTAATTCATCTAATGCACATATATTTGTTATGATGCCTTTTTTTTCTAACTTCACAAGTTGTATACTTAGCTAATTAAGTTTTTTCTGGTATAAATACTTGAGTCTTTGTACTATACTTCATTAGTTAAATATCACAAATTTTGAAAGTAATATTTACCTAATCATTCTGTTCTATGTAATTCTTTCTGCTAAGCATAATAAGTTTTTAATACAGTTTCTACTTTATCTTCATTCTCACTTTTATAAATGAAGTTTTTATTTTAAAATAGTTTAGATTTATAGGAAAGATGCAAAGGTAGCTTGAAAAATCAGAGTTTTCACGTTCATTTTCCTTTATTATTAACATCTTACTGTATACAGTATGTTTGCAAACCGATGAATCAATATTAAAATGTCATTATATATTAAAGTTCATACTTTATTCATATTTCTGTAAATTTACCTAAATTTGTAAGTTGCAGAATAGAATTTTTTTAATGATTTTTGCTTGTCTCTATCTCTTTCTGTCTCTCCTTCTTTAATTAGCAAGTATTTACTGAGTATCCCTTCTAGATGGTTCTAGATGGTATGGAATCAGCTACAAACAATGCAAAGATCTTGATTTGGTGGAGTTTTTCCAGGAGAAGTAGACAGGTAATAATCAAGAAAACTTGGGTTATAAGTTCTGTTCAGTTGTTATTGCAGGGAATTTGACAGAAAAGGGTAGACAAATGATGTCTTGCTGTCTGATTTATAACTGAAGTTTTATTGGAATCCAACCACTCCCATTAAGTATTGTTTATGGTTGTTTTTATCACATTGCATTCATCTGTCACATCAGCTTAGGCTTCCCCAGACTGTGATTGTTAGCCTTTCCTTAATTTTGATAATTTTGACCATTTTGAAGAATATTGATTAATTATCTGGTAGAATGGTTTGTCAGTTGGATCTGTCTGATTTTTCTCATACATAGTATTGTGGGTTTCTCAGAGGATATAAAGTACCGTTTTCATCACATCATATCAAAGGCTCATCTTCTTGACATGATGAATCATTGATGACATTAACCTTGATCTCTCTCCTAAACTCTGTTAGTCTTCTTCTGTAAATTTATCTCTTTTTCTACTTCCCACCCCTCTCCTTAGGAAGAAGTCACAATACACAGTACTTCCAGGGTGGTAAATTATGCTTCTTGTCTTCAGCATGAGGGCCTGAGGGCATCTACATAAATTATTTGGAATTCCCATGCATGGTAATTTTGTCTCTTTTCCTCCATTTATTCACAAAATAATTTATATTTGTATAAACACATGCTTATCTATTTTATATTTTGGGTTATAATCCAATATTATGTAATTTGTTGTATTTTTTGTATTATTTTGGCTTTGAGTTTTTATAGATTTTTTTTTATGGGATCTTGCTCTATTGTCCAGGCTGGCCTTAAACTTGTGATTCCCCCACTCTAGCCTCTAGAGTAGCAGGGACTACAGCCTCCTGCCACCCCACCTAGCTGCACTGTACTTCTTCATAAGATACTCTTCCTTCTACTCAGAATGTGTATTTATTTACCCAGTTACTACAGTTATTAAATGTTGAAATGTGCTGGAGTTAATTCATTGTGAATAGTCTCTTACATTTTGTAACTTTTTTTTTATTCGTTAAACATGGTCTTACAATTAGGAGGAATTCATCATCAAACAATGAATAATAAATATATAATGACAGAACAAGCCAAGGCTCATGCCAGTGCACGGTTTCCCTCCATTGGTTCCCCATGGTTCCATGTTTCCCCCTACTTAAAGCCCAAATTAATTGGACTTCTCATGGAAGTCAGAGGTTCCCCTCTGATTAGATTCTCCTATACTCTCTCCCTTTGGTCACCTTGATATCTTCCTATTCTCTTTCCCCCTCCTTATGTCCCCCAGCATCCTAGTCAAGGTTCCCACAATCTTGTAAAAATTCATATATGTTGAGGTAATTGTTAGGTTAGCCGTCTCTCATACTGTTTCTGCTTGTAATCCAGCTTCCACAAATGAGAGAAAACATTTGGCCCTTGAGTCTCCGATTTAAAAATTTAAAAATTAAGTTTAAGATTTGTTTTATATTTGTTTCTATCTAATGGCATTGTTATTACAAAACAAAATCTGCATGTTGTAAATTCTTTAAAATTTCTTAGGATTTCTTTAACATCCTTCTAGATGTTAAGTTTTGTACATAATGTAAGAAATTGAAAATAATATTTATATTCCAATTGAGAGAAGTTTCCTTCATATATTGTTGGAAAAAAATAATGTTCATAAGCAGCTCAATTTACAGTAGCTAAATTATGGAACCAACCCAGATGCCCCTCACTGGATGAATGGATCCAAAAACTGTGAAACTGTGAGATTATATATATATATATATATCTCACTACATGGAGTTCTACTCAGCAATTAGAAACAAAGATATTGCAGCCTTTGAAGGTAAATGGATTACAATGGAAGAAATCATGTTAAGTGAAATTAGCCAAACCCAGAGAGTCAAGGGTCAAATGTCTTCACTCATTTGTGGAGTCTGGAGATAAACCCAGGCCTGTGTGAAAGGTAGTCAACCTCATGTATTAGACCCAGCAAAGGCAGAGTAATACATAATATAGGGCAAACAAAGATATATATTGGGAAGGAAGAGGAAGGGAAGGTGGGGTAGAGGAAACAGTGGGAGAATAGGATGGGATCTAAGGGGTGAATCTGATTTAAGAATACATACATATCATATTGCTATTTTGGATGCATTTTTATTGTACAACAACTAAATTTTTTAATAAAAATAAAAAAATAAATAAATTTAAAAAGCATGCTCCTGGGACCTAAGGACCTCCCATAGACCTTGCTCCTAAAGATTACATTACCTCCCAATGGTGACACACTGTGGATCAAAAACTTACGTGGGCCTTTGATGGACATATGTCCAAACCATTGCAAGACATGCCCTAAAATTTAATTTGTCATTGCATTTCCTCACACATGCAGGATTTTATGCTTCCTATGTTCTGCAACAGTACCGATAAAAAATAGTCCATGCTATTGTTCCTAAGAGAACATGTATAATTATGAGACCATAAGTATATGTCCCAAATTTGGGTTTTGAAACTGTTTTCCAAGATCTTCTCTTTGCTATGACTTCAACAAGCAAATGGTACTTCTATTGTTCCATTTGTCGTTATTCAAGTTTAAATTAGTGACAATATAGGATCCTGATTTATACACATTCTGGCTTTCCAGGACCGAGCTCTCTTCCTTCTGATATGATTTTCAAACAGATAGGGTAGTGACTTTAGAACCAAAATGAAGTGAGGAAACAAAAGAGGTCTCATATACAGTCTGTAAATTTACTTTATTCTCACTCAGAGAAGTATTCCTCATTAAGTATACCCTGCCTATACTGGCCCAGATCACTCGCTCCAAAGGCAGCATTGTGGGCATATGAATTGCTCCAGACTCATCCTCAGCCTGATTACTCTGCCTTCTTCTCTTCAGAGATCAGCTCATGGTGATTTTAGTTTCACCTACAAATTAGAATTCTCAGGCTCTTGGCAGTTTTACCCCTTCTAGGCAGCGAATATTAAAAATCCCCCAAAGGCTCAGGCTTTAAAGGCTTAGTCACCAGGGTGGTGCTATTGGGAGGTGGTGGAAACTTTAAGAGGTAGGGCCTAATGGGATGTCCTTTAGTTCACTGGGGATGTGCTCTGAAAAAGTAACAGAACCTTAGAACCTCTTTTCCTACTTAGATTCCTTTGATTTCCTTCTCTTGTTTGATAGCTCTGGCTAAGGTTTCAAGGACTATATTGAATAAGAATGGTGAGAATGGACAGCCTTGTCTTGTTCATGAATTCAGTGGGAATGCTTTCAGTCTTTCTCCATTAAGTATAATTTGGCTATAGGTTGGTTATAAAGGGCTCTTACAAGATTAGTGTCTTCCTTTCATCCCTATCTTCTCCAGAGTTTTGAGCATAAATGGGTGCTGAATTTCATCAAAGGCCTTTTCTGCATCAATTGAGATGATCATGTGATTTTTGTCTTTAATTCTATTTAACTGATGAATTACATTCATTGATTTTGTATGTTAAACCAGCCTTGCATTCCTGAAATGAAGCCCACTTGATCATGAATAGGAAAAGAGGAAGTCAAGCTATCTCTATTCTCTGAGGACATGATCCTACACCTAGAAGACCCAAAAAAATTCAATCAAAAGACTTATATAGCTTATAAATGAATTTAGCAAAGTGGCTGGTTATAAGATCAACATTCATAAATCAATAGCTTTCCTATACTCTAGCAGCAATTCCACTGAAGAAGATATCCATCACATTCACAATAACCTCAAAAAGAATAAAATACTTGGGCATCAATCTAACAAAGGTTATAAAGGAACTCTACAATGAAAAGTATCAAACATTAAAAAAAGAAATTGCAGACAACCTGAGTAGATGGAAAAACATTCCATGTTCTTGGTTAGGCAGAGTCAATATAATAAAATTGGCCATTCTGCTGAAAGCCCTATGTAGATTCAATGCAGTCTCCATCAAGATACCAATGACATTCTTCACAGATATAGAAAAAGCAATTCTCAAGATCATTTGTAATAACAAGAAAAACAGAACAGTCAAAACATTACTAAGCAAGAAAGAGAAACCAGGAGGTGTCACAATAACTGACCTGAAATCATACTATAGGGCTATAATAACAAAAACAGCATGGTATTGGTATCAAAATAGACATGAAAACCAATGGAACAGACTAGAAGATACCAAGACAAACACACAAATCTTTAACCATCTGATATTTGACAAAGGGGCAAAAGATAGCCTGTTCAACAAATAGTGTTGGATGGACTGGGCAGCCATGTGCAGACAACTGAAATTAGATCCTTATCTCTCAACCTGCAGAAAAGTCAAATTTAAATGGATCAAAGAGTTAAAAATTAAACCAGCAGTTATACAATTGCTAGAATAAAAAAAATGGGATCAACAATCCACAACATCAGTGTCGCCATTGCTTTCCTTAACAAGACTCCCATAGCACAAAAAATTAAAGCCAAGAATAAATGAGTGGGATGCCATTAAACTGAAAAGCTTCTGCATGCCTAAAGAATTAGTCAAGAGTATCCAAAAAGGACCTACAGAATGGGAGAAAATCTTTGCCTGCTACACCTCCAACAGAGGGCTAATATCCAGAAAATAAAAAGCGAGCTCAAAAAACTGAACACCCAAATCACAAATAATCCAATCAATAAATGGGCTAGGGAACTGAATAAAAACTTCTCAATGGAGGAAGTCCAAAAAGCCAATATATATGAGAAAGTATTGTACATGACTAGCAATCAGAAAAAGGCAAATCAAAACTTCACTGAGATTCCACATCTCTCCAGTCAGAGTGGCAAAAATGAAGAATATGAACAATAACAGATGTTGGAGGGGTTGTGATGGGGAAGGAACATTAACACACTATTGTTGGGGCTGCAAACTTGTACGGCCACTCTGGAAAGCAGTATGAAGACTCTTCAAATAACTAGGGTTGTAACCACCTTATAACCCAGTTATCCCACTCCTGGGTATTTTCCCGGAAGAGCCATAATTAGCACACTACAGAGACACAGCTACATCACTTTTTATGGCAGCTCAATTTACTATGGAATCAACCCAGACGCCCCTTGCAGAGTTTTTCTCTGCTGTTAGAGAGAAAGATATTATGGCATTTGCAACCAAATGGATGGAGATGGAAAAACATTACGCTGAGTGAAATATCTCAAACTCGAGACTTACGGGCTAAATGTTTTCTCTCCTATGTGGAAGCTAGAATAAAATCTAAAACAGATTGAAAGTTGCTAAGCTCAAAAAATAAACTCAGGTGAATTTTCACGTAAGCCGAATCATAACTATGAAGTTGTG
Organism: Aplodontia rufa; assembly: GCA_004027875.1. Taxonomy (NCBI): domain Eukaryota; kingdom Metazoa; phylum Chordata; class Mammalia; order Rodentia; family Aplodontiidae; genus Aplodontia; species Aplodontia rufa. The sequence continues at coordinate 4,436 of PVKS010047572.1, read as the reverse complement.
GGGAGAAGAGAGGGAGGCAAGGAGTAGAGGGAGGGATTAGGAGGGTTATCAGTGCAACTGGGAGCCCTCGACTCCCAAGAGAAGCCCAACTGTACACAGGTGGGCAGATAAGATGAGAAAATCTCAAAAATTAATACACATGTATATGCTTATTTCTATCTATTACAGGGGGTAAAGCAGAGGAAACGTGGGATCAGGGAGAGGTTGAAGTGGGGGAGATTCTGGACTAGGATCAGCCTTAACTTATTTTTTCAATATCCATCTATGCATGAATACGAAACAAACAATTCCCTCCAATATGTAAGATTATGTTGAAAGAATAAAAAATAAATAAAAATAAGTAAAATGTTAAGGCTTTAAAAAAGGGGGAACAGAACTGTGGTCTCATTCCTCACTCTTTGCTTCTTGGCTGATGAATTGAGATATTTGCTCCGTCATGTTCTCTTGTCATGTGCTGCCTCACCAAAGGCCCAAAGCAATGGAATTACTTGATCATGGATTGGAACCTCCAAATGAGTGAGCTAAAATAACCTTTTTCTTGTCATCCATTACTAGCTTCAGGTATTTCTACATATTGATGGACATCTGAGTCATACAGACAGTATTGAATCCTGGTGTGTCTAGAATTCAGCTTAAATTACAGCTTATGAGTAGATACTCTCCCCACCATGATTTGCCCAAGACTAGGCTTTGGCTTAACTATCTAACAATTTAGGAAAAGAGAGAGAACTGTTAAATACCTGACCTGAGTGATATAATAGAATAATTCACAGGGGAGTTCATGTGTGCATAGTGGCTAACGTTCATTTCTGGCTCTCATTTTTATACTTTAGTAGTATTATAAGCTACTAAGGAAACATCTTGTGATGCATTTTCCCAAACTGTAAAAACAACTGCTGCTTCTATGACCAGATATAAATTTGAACAAATTTATCCATACTGATTTCCAAATGGCTTCCAATTTGTACTATCACAAGGAACATATGATAATGCCTTTTCACAATATCTCCGCCAGTAGTTGTTGCTATGATTCTTTTTAAGTTTTGCCCATATATAGGTATGAAGTGATAACAAGTCACTACTTTAACTCAGACTTCAGTAGTGTACAGGATTTTCATATTTTCTCATGTGTTCACTGGCCATTTGCATATGATTTTTAGTGAGTTGCCTGTATATTTCCTTTACACAATTTTCTGAAATTTTAGAAAAACTACTTGGATGTTGTTCCTTTTGAGCACCATCTGTATTACCTGTATAAAAATTTTCCAAATGTAAACATTAGTTTACATATTAATACTTTCCTATTAATTTTTTAATTTAACTTATTTTAATTTATACTTAATAAATTAAAATTCTAATTTAAAGCATCTTTCTTCTTTTCTATAGATTTTGGCCTTTCTAGTTTTAACTAAGAAGGTTCTCTTACTTCTATATTTACCTGGAATCTACCAGATTCTCAACTATGTAATCCCATTTCAAAGAATCAGATCCATTAAAATAAAAACGTTGGGGAATAACGATATCTGCAGAAGAATATTATTTTAGCATGTAAAAAATAAAATAGGGAAATAAATATCCACTAATAGGGGATTCTCATGGTAGATAAATGCTCTTAAAAGAAGGAAGAGGATATTCCACTTGCTTTGGAAAGATTTTTCAAGAAATATTTTTGAATGAGAATTGCAAGTTGTAGGAAATTATATGTAATATGAGACTAGCAAAACAACACCAACAGAAAGATATGCTTGAATATGAATAATTCATGTTCATTTACATCTCTATATACACGAAGACAGAAAAATATTAAAGATCATATACTGATTGGAATAGAAAGTACTAACGGTGTTAGGAAAGAAGAGGATGGAGAGAACAGAATCATTTTTAAAAATTAGGTAAGACTATTAAGTGTAAAATGTAAAAATAATAACTATCTACCTCAAAAAAGTCAAGCTACATCTTCAATCTATTTTCTTGGAAGTCTAATATCACTGCAAAATTCATCTTTCAGTTATCTATGTATTATGTCATCACGGAGACAAAGCTAGATTATGTGTTAGGCTATTGTTAGCTCAGCTTCCATCCATCCACTTTGTGACTTACAGCAGACATTTGCATCTTGAAATCCAGCATGGTCCCAATTATCCACGGTCCTTTACAGGTCTAACAATTCATTATTTATGAGCTCGGAGCATCACTATTGACATTTTTGACTTGATGAATCCATGTTGGGTTGAGGAGGTGTATTGTTCTTGCAATGCAGAATGTTAAGCAATCACATCCCTGGACTCTATCTATTAGATGCCAGTAATAACCCACCCACCCACCCAGTGGTGAGAATCAAAAATTTCCCCAAACACTATCAAATGTCCCTTGAGAGGACAAATTGCTTCCAGTTTTTAATCACTAATCTAATCTGAATGATTATTATATCCTTTTCCTGAAATTTGTTTTTTTCTGGTAACTAAAAAGAATACTCTTCAATAATTCCATTGACAACATCCTCTGAATTTTTTCAGTGCCCTTTATTTTGATTAAGTGTGTGTCACCTTATCATTAGTGTGACAGGGAGATACAAGCTTGTTGTTTTCCTCTCTGAGTTGCACAAACAGATTCTAATGACTCATTCATTGTGGGCTCAAGGAGACTCAGCTTTCAGGTGCTTGGGGAATGTTCATAATAAATCACAATTATCTGAACTGTTTTGAGCTACTATTACACAGCTAGGGAACAATGGCTCAGAATTGTTTTTTAAATGCGGGAAGTTCCTTTCTATTCACTTGCTTTATTCCTAAGTAATCACACATCCACAGGAAATGCTTTATTGTTTATTACATTTTTTCATCTCAGCATTCAGAGTAAAGAACATAGAAACTGTTAGTCTTTGATGCTTTTGCTTAGCAGGTAATCACTTAGAATTTGAATAGTGCTCTGCAATTTTGAGCAGCCCAATTGCTCCAACCTCAAAAAAGTCCTCCCCAAATGATGCACATGAATTAATATCAATCAAGGATACTCTTGTATTTGCCTCAGTTATAAATTTTAAGCAGTTTTCTCAGATAAGCAAGAAGATCTGAGGCATCTGGGACTTGGTGATACACTGACAGAAGTGATTGTGTGTGTGTGTGTGTGTGAGAGAGAGAGAAAGAGAGGGAGATGGAGACAGAGAGAGAGTATAACTAAAATTTGATTTCATTATAACCTGCTTATGAGGTTGAATCAAAGTCTCCAACCTCACCACTTAATTCAACCTCACCACTTCCAGCAACTTAGTAAATAATGAGAAGATTGTTTTTTTTTAAAGAGAGAAGGAACAGTGTGTGTGTGTGTGTGTGAGAGAGAGAGAGAATCAATTCTTATTGAGTTTTACACATGGCCTCCATTGCTCCAACACTTATTTGTGTACGTGGGTGCTGGGGTTTGAACCCGTGTACTCACACATGCCAGGCAAGCGCTGTAACTGCTGAGCCACTGCTCCAGCCCGAGAAGATTGTTTTAAAATAACTTATTTTTTAAAAAAGAAATTAATTGATGTGTAAAGCTAAATGTCTTAAGACTGCATACAATGTGAATCACATGTTTACAATAATCTTTAAAACATTCATTCATTTAATAAAATTTTTCTAAGTACTATGTGCCAGACATTGTGTTAGGGATACAATAGTGAGAAAAAATAACCTTGTCCCTGCCCTTGAGAAGTTTGAAGCTTAAGGACTAGTGGTGTGAAGAGACGGTGATTATGCTATCATAATTAAGTGTTACAGGTAGTGAAGCAAAGATATTTGGAGTTGTATATGATCTGCTCTACTCACAGGGTCAGGGAAGAGTTCTCTGAGGAACTGGAGCTCAAAGTATTGTTAGGAGTTTACTGAGTGGGAAAGGGAGGGAAAAGCACTTGAAGAACAGGACATTACATGAGCAAAGTCCCTGTGGCGAGAGTAGGTCAATGTGACTGAAAAAGAGATGGAAATTGGAGACAGTGAAGGGAAATAATCCTGGGAGGTGCACAGAGGCCAGACCTTTCAGTTCAAAATCAGTTTCATCTAAATCCGATAAGCAATGAGATGACCAGGAAGAGTTTTAAGTAAGTAGTTGACATGATCAGTGTTACTGAAAGGAAAAGCTGAAACTATTATATTTTGAGGGTGTTCTGGATAGTTTCAAAGAATGTATATGAGAGGGGTCAGAGAGAATGCTGAGAGATGATGTGGGGAATAGCTGGGCAGATAACAGAAGATGTTACTTTGCATGAGAATAGAAGTGACGATGGTGGTAAGTATGGAGAAAAATGAGCAGATTTAATAAATATTTATTTGCTAACATCACTTGGAATTTATGAGGTCTGGGAGGATAGTATGGCAGTAGAGAGCTCGTCTAGCACACATAAGACCCTGGGTTCAAGCCCCAGCACTACAAAAGCAAACATAAAACAAAACAAA
>PVKS010047571.1:0-12773 GCA_004027875.1 Aplodontia rufa | reverse complement strand
TGTTCACTTACACGCACTGCTCGGGGCACGTCCCACAGCCTGGCAGCTAAAGTACTCTTGGACCCTGCTCCTCTGCAGCCCTCTGGACACTTCTTATAAGAGATGTTTATGTGTAGTTCATCTAAGAAGCCAGGCATTAGAAACACCTGAGTGATGCTACTCATCCAGAACTCACTCCTCCCTGCCCTCTGCCACCACTCAAGTAAAATTCCACAGTGACATCCTCAGACACGTTCATTAATCCCCCTTAAAAATGCAAATCCCCCAAGACTGCGGCTCCCTGCTCAGCCTGTTTAATCAGATTGCTTCCTCCTCGTTTTTAGTGGAGAATTGCTTATAAGAGGGAATCAAGTCTGGATGTGGGGAAGAGGGCACAGAAAGAAGAGGAAGGTTAATAGCAAGGGATTTTTGAATCAGAAGCACAGCAGGAGAGGAAGCAGGTTGGAGTGGGTACTTCTGAGGATGTTGGAGATCAGAGCCTGCGGGTAACACGAGCGCAGAGAGGGGGAAATACCAAGAGGGGTACAAACACTGGGGAGGGGTCGCAGGAAGGGGACAGCTGGCATCCAGGGTGGTCTCATCACCAGGCTCTGCTGTTCAGTTTTGGGTGGAGATGGGGGACATGCATGTGGGGAGTCGTGGGGCCCAAAAACTTTCCTCTGGGCTCTGAGCACGCCTGGTTCCATTCCTTATAGATCAGGTTTTAAGTGAAGTTAGATAAAGCATGCAGGTTTTCCAGAGATGTGACAGTGAGCTTTGGTACCTCTTGTTTCTCACACTCACTTAGACAAAATGCACTTAGTTTAAAAGCAGAGGGAATTCTTCCTACTACTCCTCCTCAGTGGCATGGGAAAACGTTGAGGACTGAAATGCAGACCTACTTTATTCTGCAAGCACAAATGCAAACCTACATCATTATGCAAGCAGAAATGCAGACCTACATCATTATGCAAGCTGAAATGCAGACCTACATCATTATGCAAGCTGAAATGCAGACCTACATCATTATGCAAGCAGAAATGCAGACCTACATCATTATGCAAAGTGAAGTGCAAACCTACATCATTATGCAAGCAGAAATGCAGACCTACATTATTCTGCAAACTGAAACACAGACCTCCATTATTCTCCAAGCAGAAATGTAAACGTACATCATTATACAAGCAGAAATGCAAACCTACATTATCCTCCAGATTGAAATGCAGATCTACAGTATTCTTCAAGCTGAAATGCAGACCTCCATCATTATGCAAGCTGAAATGCGGACCTACATTATTCTGCAAGCAGAAATGTTAAACCTACGTCATTATACAAGGAGAAATGCAAACCTACATTATCCTCCAAACTGAAATGCAGACTTACATTATGCTGCAAGCTGAAATGCAAACCTACATTATTCTGCAAGCTGAAAATGCAAAGCCACGTTATTCTGCAAGGTTCAATGCAAAGCTACATTATTGTCTGGTCTGTATTATGGTAGTTGGGAGGAAATGAATTCATGACAGAATGGACTTGTATGAAAGGAGGCATCAGGCAGTGGGTGGGAAGTCCCACAGGTAAGGAAGACAAACACCCTGTGGTCTCCAGGTCCTATTTGGATGATAGCTGACTCTTCCCTCCACCCCTCCTTCATTTCTTAAGTGGGAGGTTTTCTTTTGAAATAGTACACATTCTTAAGGCAGAAGCAAGTTATCAACTAGGTTCATTTGAAATTTAATGTGAATGAATCTTACAACAGGCCTGTCATGGACTGAATTATGTCCCTTTCAAAATTCTTGGTTTGCAGCCCTGATGCCAGGGACGTCATGAGGTGGCTGAGTGTGTAGCTGAGTGTTCAGAGATGTGATGGAGGCACAGTGAGGTTCCCAGCATGGCCCTGACCCAACAGCACAGGGTCCTTATAGGAAGAGGAGGTGAGGACACAAAGGCACACAGAGGGATGATCATCTGAGAACACAGGGAGAAGAGTTTGCAAGTGAAGGACAGAGGGCTGAGGAGCAGCCAGCCCTTCCCAGCCTCCTCCTAGGACCTTCAGCCTCCACCTAGGACCTCCAGCATCCAAGCCTGGGAGGAATCAATGCCCATTGTTCAAGACACCCAGGTTGGGACCTTCTGTTACCGCTGCTAAGAAAAGTAATACCTCTGTGTTCTGCATTAATAATGCATTTTGATGAATAATCTTGGCATTTAGACTTAATACTTGATGCAAATCAAAATGTTAGAGTTTTACCAAAATATCTATCATCTCTGGTCCATCTTTGATTTTTTGTGCAAGGGATAAGGGCAAGGGATGAGGAATTACTGTTCTTGTGTGAAATGTAAATTTGTCGGATTCAATTCATGATCCCATTAGATGGTTCACGACACTCCTTGGGAGGACAGGAGGTCAGCACAGGTTGACTGCACTCTCCAGGGCAGTCTGAGAAGTCCTTGTTGTTTAACCACTCAGTTTGTGGAGCTTCGGCACAGCGGTCCCAGCAGACCACTACAGGCACTTTCTGAAAATAATGCATGAAAATGAGCATTTGGAAACGACTATCCCATGGTGAGTTCAAACACCGGAGAATTCTCAGCAGTACAGGGACCTGCGTCCAGAAAGATTCACCATAGACCTGAACACTCCAACATTTTGATTTGTATCAAGTATTAAGTCTAAATGCCAAGATTATTCATCAAAATGCATTAATGCATTTTGCATTCGTCTAAACCTATGGAAATTAGAAAGGAAGCATCATCGTTGGCAATGTCTATATCATAATGTGACCTACTAAGGGGAGAAAACCCACAAGTGTAGGTGCAGGTCAAATTGTGAGCAAAGGATGCCGATTTTCTCCTTTATCCCCAGGTTTGCAGTAGGTGTTGCTTTTAACCTCACATCCGCTAAAAGTGCAATACAGCTCATTCACCTCATCAAAAGAATCACACAAATAGCAATGATGCTAGACATATGTATCATCTCAAAATAACAAGATTAAGGCACTTCACACATTTTCAAGCAAATCTATACCCTGCAGAGCATTTTAGAAGTTCTTTTTTTTCTTTTCATTTTCAAATAGAAGCACAATCAATACTAATTAGGCAACTCCTATCCAAACTACGAGTCATTTCCAACTGTGGCACCATGTTGTTTAAGGACATTCACATCCCTAAAGACACATAATGTCCATAAGATGTGGAAGCTTGAGAGAAATAAAAAATTAAAGTAAAATAAAAGGAATTGAAAAGATAGGGCTGTCTCACAAAAATAGGAAGAAAACCAGTAGGCATGTGGTTGCACACACCTGTAATCCCAGAGACCCTGGTGGCCGAGGCAGGAGGGTCATAAGTTTGAGGCCAGCCTGAGCAAATTAGTGAGACTCTGTCAAGATGTAGCACAATAGTAGAGTGCCCTTGGGTGTAACCCCCAGCACTGTAAAAATAATAAAATAAACAACGAATCAATCAATAGTATGATGGTCCTTGTACCTTCAACCTCTGCAGTCACCTTGGGTTGAACGATAGGGAAGTGGGGAGATGGCAAAGCGTTAGGGAATGAAATATGCTAGATTACGCCATGTCCGTCTGCAGATACACCATGATGTATATGACTAGAATATACTCATTCAAATAATGATAAAGGTACTGGAAGGGAGATTAGTACAGTAGGGCTCAGGGTCAGGGGTGGGGAAGGGAAGATACTGGGGAATGAGGTTGATCACTTATGTGTGTGAACAAATATGGCCTCAAGAATTCCACCCAGGTATAATTGAGCACCAATAAAACATAAAATGGCTCTGCCTCTGCACATAATCTAGTTTAATTCATTAAAAGTCTGTTATAGTTGGGTATTTAAGAGTGTGCTTATTTTTAAAAAAGGATTTTCTTCCTAATAGAATTAAAATACCATCTGATGTCAGCGAACAGGACCTGCTGGGGTAGGAATTGAAAAGCCCAGTTGGATATTACCAGTTTCCGCGAGCAGCAGGGTATTGCTCCCTTGGACCTGAGCTGTTTCATTTTGTGTTTATCACCTCTGTATCCAGAAATGTGATTTTGGAGGTGAGAAAACGTTGGGTGCATGGACCAGTACTCTAGTTTTGGTAGTTCAACACTGATGAATGATAGATTGATAGATGATACAAAAATGACAAATCAATAATGATCAATGACATATAGATAGGTGATAGAACAGGTAACCCAGGATGGATAGATACAAGCATACATAGAATAGTTGTTTAAATAGAGATTGAACAGATGATTGACAGATGGTAGGTATAGACAGATGCATTAGATAAATAGATACACAGAATAGAAAACAGAGGGAGACAGGTAGATTAGATAGATGCACACAGGTTTTTGTATACATAAGTTGAAACCATAAGAAACATATTCAAGAAGTCTCTAGACGGTGTGTATCTTGAAATTCTCGGCTAGAAATGATATTTTCTTTCCTCTTGAATACCTTCTCTATAGATGATTGCACGATGATGAATTTTTTAGGATGCTATTGGGGAGTGGGGATAAAAACATCTCCAACATGATTTCTACATTTCCCATCTATTTACACCCCAGTCTCTTTAATTCTAGTATGTTATGCCCCTACAATCGATATAAATGTCTCTCTCTCTCTCTCTCTCTCTCTCTCTATATATATATATATATATATATATGTATATATGTTGTGTGTGTATGTGTATATATATGCACATATATGTAAGATTGTGAATTTTCCAGGATTAAATAATTGCATAAGTATTATTTGAATTATATGGGGTAAAGAGTATGCTATATTATTGATTGTCTCCCTAGATCCCTCCCTATTCTTCCTACCCACATATCTATGGTTGCCCTAGATTAAGTGTTGCTACGCCTTTGGTGGGTCTAATCCATGAGATTGACTACCTTTCACCCAAGTGTGGGTTTTCCTCCAGCCTCCACAAATGAAAGCATTTGACCCTTGAGTCTCTAGGTTTGGCTAACTTTGCTCAACAGTGTGGGGGTAACTATATGGTTTAGGAGCAAATACAAAACATTATTATTTTATGTGCATTAATGCTTGTACAACAATTCAGCTCCTTAATTTAAAAAAAAATAAAAAAGATCTCCAAACACAAATCTGAGCTCTTCATGCAAAACTGTTATAGGGCAAATTCAGCAGGTTGCTTTCGGTCGCAGTAACACCATTCAAACGTCAAGAAACATGATCGTGGCTCAAACTGATGGGAATGGTGTGGACATGAACACCTCACATCGGAGCCAGGCAGGACGGACTTGCTGCTTGGTCTGTCTGCAGCCTCACCTCCTCTCTGCATTCTGCTCGTCTCTCTCATGCGGTTCCTTTCGCATTTGGAGCCATCGTGAATAACGCTTGGGTTGTCTGCACCCTGTGTTTCTCTTCTGTCGGTGCCTGCAAGTTGAGCTGCCAACGTCCACAGTGGCCGTGGTACTGGACCTTGACCGTCAAGGCAGGCGAATTGCCCGTGCTGCACCTCCTTGCCCACGCTGAGTCCGGCGCTCTTTCCAGCAGTCGTGATTCAGAGGAGTGGCGGAAGGGTGCTTTCCTTGCCGTTTCCTCCACAACCAAATTGCTGTTTGCACACATTGTTTCGTGATGTTCCCCTCCACATATTTTCTTACTTGTTGTCATTTCTTTTGTGCATGTGTTTTTATTTCATTTTTGTCTTTTATGTTGAATTTTGAGATGTGTATATATTCTGACCATGAATACTTCCTCTCTGAGTTGGTAAATTACTTTTCATCTATATTAAAGAAAATATTAATTTTTTTCATTCATTTATTTTTTGTAGCATGGAATGGTCCCGGCTGTGCTTAACCACTCAGCCACATCCCCAGTCCTTTTTATTTTTTTTAATTTTGATTCAGGGTCTTGCTAAGTTGCTTAGGGCATCTCTAAGTTACTGAGGCTGGCCTTGAACTTGAAATCCTCCTGTCTCAGTCTCCTGATCGGCAGGGATTACAAGCATGGGCCACCACACCTGGCTAGGAAATGTTGACGGCATGTAGTTTATTAAGATTTAAATATTCAGTGGTAGATATTTGTCTGTGGAATCTTTGCCTGGTTGTTTGTTTGTTTGTTTGATTCTGGAATCTGCAGACTTTTGGATGTCCCATTTAGGCTACATCTTAATTAATCTCCATTTAATGATTATGTGTAGTGCATAGTGGACGGTCAAAGATCATCTTTATCCAAACGAATATGTAGTTTTTCCTGTTCCATTTGTTGAAAAGCACGCTATCCATTCCCCATTAAATTTCGCTGGCAGTGTCAATGAAAGCCAGTGGATGGTGTAAATGTCAGGTGGTTCCTTTCAAACATCACTGAGCCTCTTGAGAGAGAAGCCCAGTTTAATCCAGGCAGGACCCATAGCTGGAGGGCCTTGTGCAGTAGAGTAGAAGGGTGGAGCATCTTTACAACTTTCAGGAAGCTCATCCTGAAATTGGAAGAGAAAACGCAGCTTTCTAAATATCCAGGCGCAACTGGGAATTAATTCTGTTTTAGATGGAACTGCCTCAAAAGTCGGGCGGGGGGGTGTTCGCTTCCACAGTGCTTAGAGCCAAATAGGATCTACCCTTTCAGATGGTTAGAAGCGGATCTGTCACGCCACTAGGGAGGTGCTGTTGGCTTTCATTTGTCTTGACTCTTGGCATCTAGTCAGCCTACATTTACAGGAAACAGCCATTGCAGGTAGTGTTGTTAGACAGGAACTCAAAGCCCTTGCTGAAGATGGTTTACTCAAATTCCAAATGTAGAGTAAAAGGAGAGTGTTTTAGTCAGCCCTCTCCTTGCTGCCACCAAAAGACATGACAAGAACACTTAGAGGAGGCAAAGTTTATTTGGAGCTCATGGTTTGAGAGACTCAGTCCATGGTTGACTGACTCCGTAGCTCTGGTCCACGGTGAGCAGAACATCATGGTGGAAGGGTGTGGAGGAGGAGAGCAGCTCATGACCTGGCACCAGGAAGCAGAGAGAGGGAGAAGCCAGGGACACAATATAAACCCCAAAGGCACAGCTCAGTGACTACCTCCTCCAGCCACACCCCACCTACCTGCAGTCACCACCCAGTTCGTCCATGCAAGTGGATTAATCCCCTGATTGGATTACACTTCTCAGGACCTGAACCAGGAAGCACAGAAAAAGAGAAGCCAGGGACACAATATAAACCCCAAAGGAACAGCCCAGTGACCACCTCCTCCAGCCACACCCCACATACCTGCAGTCACCACCCAGTTAGTCCATGCAAGTGGATTAATCCCCTGATTAGGTGACACCTCTAATAACCTAATCATTTCACCCCTGAAACTTCTTGCATTGCCTCTCACATAACCTTTGGGGATCACCTCGTATCTAAGCCATCACATAGAGGAAAAGATGAAAATTACCAGAGCTGCATAAGGATGGCTGTTATGGTTTGGATCTGGAATGCCCCCCCAACAGATCCTGTTTTGAATGCATGATCCTCAGTGCACCAGGGTTCTGAGAAGAAGCAGTGATTGGACCATGAGAACTCTGAGCACGTCAGTGGATTAATCCATTTAGTGAATTAGTCCACTGATAGCTGAATGAACTCATGGAGAGGCTTTTAGGTAATGATTGGACCTTGGAACACTGAGCACATCAGTGGATTAATCCATTTGTGAATTAGTGCACTGATAGCTGAATGAATGGATGGTAGGTAGAACCCAATTGGAGAAAGCTGGTCACAGCAGGCATGAGCTTGAAGGGTTTATCTTCTCCCTGGGCCCCTCTTCCTCTCTGCTTCCTGGTGCCAGGTCCTGAGCTGCTCTCCTCCTCCACCCCTTTCCACCATGATGTTCTTCTCACCTTGGGCCCAGAGCTGTGGAGGCAACCATGAACTGAATCCTCTGGAACCATGAGCTGAAACTGATCTTTCCTTTTTAGGTTTCTCTTGTCAAGTATTTTGGTCACTGTGATGAAAACCTGCTGGACACACCTTCTGAATTACCCGATGCTATATATATACCTGAGTTTGTATTCCGAAGCTTCCGTCGTCCTCAGGGTGGAAATGGAGGACTGGGGGTTAGAAGGCATACATGTGTGTGTACTAAAATAAATCTTCTGAGTATTCATTTAAGATTGACTTGGAAGAGTTTAGAGAAAAGAAAGTGTGAAGCTTTCTGAAACTCTTGAATGCCTCAGATTCATCTTTGTTGAAATAACATTTTCCAAACCCTTCCCAGAAGCCTGTTCCCTGGCCTCCACCAGCCCCGCAGCCAATGTGTATTGGGTAAATTGAATGAGATGAAATTGCCAATTAAGAAGCTAAATGAAGGCTATTGATTTAGTCCATGGCAGTAAGTAGGTGACCCCCAGAAGAGGACCAGTGAAATGCTTCATCGAATTCCACTAGTTGAGGGGAATATCTCTGCAGCTCTGCACGCCCTCATTGGTGATGCTCTGGAGGGGTATTTTCTGTCACAATGTGCTAAATGAAAATCTATCATGAGGTTAAAATAGTCCTGGGGTAGTGGGCATCCTTCCCCCCATGACCTCGTGTGCCCTCAGTGCCCTTGGTAGATCCCCACCCTTCTGGTGCTGTGGCCTGGTCCACCTGGCTCCTTGTATCGTGTCTTTCCAATTGTGATTGGTTAGGGGACCCCTTTCCTCAAAAAGAAAAAGAAAAAACACACTGTGTAACACCTCTAGAAGTATGCGTTTTGAGGGGAATTGCGCCTCCCAAATTCCTGTGCTGCAGCCCTGATGCCCAGGAACTCAGGATGTGACTGTGAATGGACCAGGATCTTTAGAAATGTGATGGAGGTGCAGTGAGGTCCCCAGGGTGGTTCTGACCCAACAGGACTGAGTCCTTATAGGAAGAGGAGGTGAGGACACAGATGCACACAGAGGAATGACCCTGTGAGGTGATGGAGGTGCAGTGAGGTCCCCAGGGTGGCCCTGAGCCAATAGGACTGGGTCCTTATAAGAGGAGGTGAGGACACAGATGCACCCAGAGGGACGACCCTGTGAGGTCATGGAGGTGCAGTGAGGTTCCCAGAGTGGCCCTGACCCCACAGCACAGGATCCTCATGAGAAGAGGAGGTGAGGACATAGACGCACACAGAGGGATGACACTGTGAGGACATAGGGGGAAAATGGTGTCTGCAAGCTCAGGAGAGAGGCCTCAGGAGCAGCCGGCCCTGCCCAGCATCCACCTCAGGCCTCCAGCATCCACCTGTGGCCTCCAGCTTCCACCTGGACCTCCAGCCTGAAGGCCTGGGGAGTGTACAAGTCTGCTGTTTAATATACCTGGGCTCATGTCTTTGTCCTTTCCAGCAGCCCTAGCAAGCACACACTTGAGTGCTCAGGGAGTCTTCCCAGAAGTGGTGGTGTGCAAGCTTCACGTGGCCCTTCATGCCCATTACAGTTGGTGGCTGCCTTTGACTGGTGACAGTTAGGTCTTCTGCACAGCAAACTAAGCAGCATTTCAAGCACTCTGGCTGTCTGTCCACACAAACTTGTTTCTCCAGGACCACCTCTGAATTCCTCGCCCAATCCAGTCTTCACTCTCTGACATCTCTGCACCAATGGACTGACCCGGGGTCACGCCTTGGCCTCACTGTCCTGCTCCCTGGATGAGTTGGGTTGCGCATGGCACCCAGAGTGAGGCTGTGACCTAGCCTGTAGAGATGCTCTTGGGATCAGGGAGAGCAGAATGGCGAGCAGGAGAATTGCCAGGTCATCGTGTTGTTACAAACATGGGTAGGGCCTTGCGGGCCACTTCCAGCTTTCTCTTCTCTCTTGAGATACATTTTCTCAGTAGTATGTGTGTATGAGTTTCACCATGGTTGAAAATGAATGAAATGTCTACCTCCTTTACAAGATATAGATAGGGCTGGCACGGTGGCTCAGCACTTACTGGGCATGCGTGAGGACGCGGGTTCAAACCTCAGCACCACGTACACAATGAAGTGCCAGAACAACAAAAGCCACGTGAGAAACTAAATAAAACTGATTCTCTCTTTCTTTCTCTGTCACTTTCCCTCTTGCTCTTAATATATATATATATATATATATATATAAATATAGAGACAGAGAGGTAGCTAGGTAGACAGGATGAGAACTAGATGTATTCCTAGATGCATAGAGGGTGGTAGGGTGATAGATATGGTAGCTAGATCTACAGTGGATAGATCTGGATGATAGACAGACATGATTGATTGACATAGGAGATGGGCAGATGTAACAGAGAGAGGACTTGTAGACAGATGATATGGATAAGCGATGAGGTGATAGGGAGATATATGTAGATAGAGGGACAGACAGGATGAGAACTACATGTATTCCTAGATGCATAGAGGGTGGTAGGGGGTAGATATGGTAGCTAGATCTACAAGAGATAGATATGGATGATAGACATGATTGATTGACATAGGAGATGGGCAGATGTAATAGAGGACTTGTAGATAGATGACATGGGTAAGTGATGAGATGTATGTAGATAGGAGGTAGATAGGATGCTAGCTAGCTAGGTAGCTACATGCATACACAGAGAGGGGACACAGCATGACAGAGATGACAGGCTGCATAGAGGATGGACAGACACATAGATAAAAGATGCACTGTGGACAGATAAACAATACGTGATGCAGAGATACACAGGTGACTGAGGGTGGCAGATGACAGATACAGATATATACATATAGAAAGATAGTGCTTCTGCTTTGCCAATCAAGTGTGAGACATCAGTAGAACATCAGATGACACCCACCAGCATGGCTGCTTCCTCAGCAAAGGTTGACTTAAGCAGTTAGCCACTGCCAGCTTTTGAGAGGCCTTCTGAACCTGGCCACATTAGATGCTGGACCCTGGGCTCAGTTTTGTTCTGGGAAGCAGGCTCGGGAGACGTGCTGGGGGGCGTGGATATGGCCACAGGGGCTGGGCTGCAGGTCCCACTGCAGCATCCCCGGGAAGGGCTCAGCCATGAGCTGCGGTGCCATTGTCCACTGTGTGCCCCATGCATGCATGGAGTGGGCTTTGGGGTCACCTGAGGGAATGCAGCAAGGGGTTGCAGGAAACCAGTAAAAACCCAACATGCAACTCAAGCAACTGGACCCTGGGAGGGTCGCCCTCTGGGGAAGATGTAGGCTTCAAATCCCCATTTGTATAAGCAGAGTGCACAGCAGCCCAGCCCTTGAGGGCAGGGAACCTCAGGTTTGCTTATCCGGCCCACAGTCCCTCATGACAAGGGTGTAGACCTCCTTGGGCCATCAGCACGGCCAGCCTCAGCACTTACGACACTTGGACAAGGCACCTGTTTGCCATGGTGTCTGTACCCTAGGATGCCCTAGGAGGTCAGGCAGCATCCCCGACCTCCACTCACAGCATACCAGAACCTCTGCACACATGACCAAATGTCCTCATCTTGTGGGTAGAGGGTGGGGGGCATCAGCCAACAGACAGAGCATCAACAGTAACCTCCCAGGTGGCGTGGAACCAACGTCCTGCAGAATCTTACCAGCAAGGACAAGAGGAGGGAAGACCAGCTGCGTTCATGCCCAGCACCGGTTCCCAAGGCCTAGTGGTTACTGTGGGTGTCAGGGACACTGTGTGGTAAGGATGGAGACAATATCAACAGGAAGCAATTGAAGGATCCAAGGAGCAGGGGATGCTGCTATTCCCTTTTTGTTGTTGTTCTAGCCCCAGTGCACACCAGCAAGTGGGATATGGTGGTGACTGGGCAGGCTCTGCAGCAGGACGAACCATCATCCCGTGACTCTGAGGATCTCCATCCCCTGCCTGGCTGCAATGGCCCAGGCAGCCGTGGGGCCATCGGAAGGTGCAACTGGAGAGAGAAAGCACATTCTCTGTGTTCTGAGAGCTTAAGAGAGCTTAAGCAAGTTAGATCCCTCAACAGAGCATACGACTAACTAGTCCCTGTGCTGTATGAGCTTGAATTCTTGCTAGGAAGACAAGCGCAACTCATTCAGGACATGCACAGACACCTTGTGAAGGGGCTTAGTGACGTGACCCCTGCATACAGGTCAACATCTGGTGATATAAAGCAACTTCACAAAAGCCCTGTGAGCTTACCTAAGACATCTGCGGTTTTCACAGTGAAAGGACTACATCAGTTTTCAAAGTGGACCCGCGTATTTATCACTTGATGCCTAATGGTCTTCCAGGATGCGTGGACTCAAGTGCTGTTCACTGGAGAATTAGTGCACATTGCCTTTTTAAATAAGGGGAAGACCAGGTGACTAGCCCGTCTCCCCTGAGCTTGACACACAGTTCTTTCTGGAAAAGGGCATTTTAAAGGTAGGGGAGTTCTGAAAACTCGAGTCATTCCAGCTGCAAAGTGCTCCTTCACTAAGGAGTTCAGGGTCAGAAAAGCCAGGCTCAGATCCATGAATCGAAGTGCCCAAGTCCCCACGCCTGGGAGTTTTCAGGTTTCTGAGCAGGTAGCCCTTTGCTCTCCTCTGCATGCATTCTGCTCCATGTGAGCTTTGTGCCATCATGCTCAACATCGTGGTGGAACCTTGGAGTGTCCTCTCATCCCTGAGGGTGCATGAACTGTGCAGACAGAGAGAAGCCTTGCTTAGCAAAGACGGAGACAGAGCAGGATTTGAGGTAATGGAAGTCCTGGTGCATGGTGTTGGTGCATACAGTAGACGGAGAGAAATGAACATCTAGGGGTATCAGAGGGACAGGAAGTGGACTCCTAAAAGTTCCCAAAGGGGCCAAGCTGTGACAGCCTGACCATGGCTGTGATAAAGAAGAAGAGGAGGTGGAGGAGGAAGAGGAAGAGCAGATGAGA
>PVKS010047570.1:0-12775 GCA_004027875.1 Aplodontia rufa | reverse complement strand
TTTTTTTTTTTTTTTAAACAACCTTACACGATTTTAACAAAATAATATAAAATGTGTATAAAATGTGTAAATATTCTGGATATTGCAAATATCTCCAGGAGTGCCCCCCCCAATTACCCTCCCTTATCCCTCCCTTCCCTTTCCCTTTATAACTCTAAAAAAAAGATATTAGATTATAAAGCATTACATCTTATCTGGAACGTTACCACTTTTAAAGAGTACTTCTGGCATTTTTTAAGAATGTACTCTCAGCCTATACAAATACCCATAAACTCACAGACATTAATTTTAGGATTCATCAGTGGATCTTCCATGTAGCAATATTGCTGCAATGATCTAATGGTAATCTCTTTTCTTCACCTCTTCCATATTTATTATTTACAATTCTTCTGGGAGGAAAATTGGTCCCAATTTGTACACTTAATAATTTCTTTTATAGATTCATGGAAATACGATTTTATTGTTGTTTCTTTTTTTTTTTTTAAAAGAGAGGGACGGAGAGAGAGAGAGCGAGAGAATCAATTTTATTTAGTTTTTCATGTGGCTTTCGGTGCTTGGACACTTTGTTGTGAACATGATAACAACTTAATTCTTAGTTTTAATCCAATACTATTATCATTTATTTTGTTGCTCAAATTGCTCCAACTTTGACAATGAAAGAAATATTTCAAGCTGACTCCTGGGTCCTTTAGATATACCCTAAATTGTTAAGGTTCTGGCACAATATACTCTAGGGTCATCTTGTACTTTCCCTGCCTCAGCCCTTGAGTCAGCCATTTTTCTAGGGAGTCCTCTTTCTCTTCTTTTGAAACCAGGGAAACTCTAAATCTGAGCTACATCGCTAGCCCTTTTTATTTTTTCTTTTGAGATGTGCACTTTGTGAAACTCCTGCCAGTCTGAGTCGTTGGAATTATAGGTATTTGCCATGGTGCTCAATTCTCTGTTTCTTTTTATTAAATGCTTTTCAGAAAATGAGATCTGAAGCCAGGCACAGAGGTAGACACCTATAAACTCAGTGACTGGTGAGGCTGAGGCAAGAGTATTCCAAGTTAAAGGCTAGCCTCATCAACTTAGGGCGGCCCTAAGTAACTTAATGAGATCCTGTCTCAAAACTTAAAAAAATGAAAAGCTCAAAATAAATAAATAAAAAGGGCTGGGAGTGTAGCTCAGTGGTACGGTGCCCCTGGGTTCAATCCCTAGTACCCACCCTCTCCCACAAAAAAGAAAGAAAATGAGATCAGAGCAATTTGTTGCTATCAGGATATATAGTTATGTGTAAGCCATCTCAGCAAACAAAGCAGGAAATATATATTTTCTCACTCATGCACATACCCATCTCTATGTATTTTTCTATATGCAAACATATTATTTATATTATATATGCATTATGTTCATGTACATATATGTATTTTTGAATATATATGTACACCACAGAAATTCCTATTATCATCTAACTATAATCCAGAACATTTGGCATTGATTCTAAAAGACCCCCCCGCTTGATGATTTGTAGCTTCTGGCAGGGAGAAACCCTGTTCTCATTTCACACAATATATTTACTTTGTTCAATCCTAGTATATAATCAAGTAGTTCTGAATAGCTAACTACATTCCTCTGAGAAATTTGCCAACCAGAATGTATTTTTACGTATTTTCTTATAGCCTTATAACCAACGGTTAAAATGCTGGTTTTCCAATGTTACATAGGTCATCCCTTAAAAGCTTTTTTGTTAATCTCTGAAGGTGAAATATAAAAGTTTCTAAGAAGCCAACATGGCTCCAAACATGAAAACTGCTAATCATTATCTATTGCACTCTAAACATCAAGTAAAAGTTAAAAACATGTGCTTTGGGTGGCATTCGTAATGGATGAAAATAAAAACATAGTTGAGGGGAGGAATAGTAAATTATTTTAACAATCTAGAAAAGAAACTTGCCTCTGCAAGGGAAATTAAAATAACAAAGTCACTTTTAAAAAGTATGTACTTAAGTCAGGTGTGGTGGCACAAGCCTGGAACCCCAGTGGCTCAGAAGGCTAAGGCAAGAAGATTGCAAGTTCAAAGATAGCCTCAGCAACTTAGCGAGACCTTGTCTCAAAATAAAGCTAAAAAGGGCTGAGATGTGGCTCAGTGGTTAAGTGTCCCAGGGTCAATCCCTGGTACACCAAAAAATAAACAAACAAACAAAAAAACTTACGCTACACCTAGCTAGATCTTTAATAAAGCTATATAGTAATCAAGACTGTGTAGTATTGGCATCAAAGGAGATAACGCATAAAAGAGAATAGAGTTCAAAAACAGAAAAGTCAATAGAAATGTGCAAAGCTAAGTCAATGGAGATAAGAGCATCTTTTCAACAAATGGTGCTGGAACAACAGGAGATCTATATATTTTCAAATGCATGTATAAACATATTAAAATATATTTTGTATAATAAATTTTAAAGAGAACTTCAATCTATACTTTGTGCCATATAACTATCAATTTATAGAGTATTACAGACCTATATACAAAACCCAATTCATAGAAGTTCAGGAATAGGTGAAAATCCTTTGTGGCCTTGAGTTAGGCAAAGATTTTTTTGCATAAAAGGCACGGTTCACAGGTGAAATACAACTGATAAAATGGTCTTCAGAAAAAAAAAAGCTTTTCCTCAAAAGACACACTGTTAAAAGAGATATGCCACAGACTTGAAAAAATATTTGCAAATTACTTATTTACACCTAGGACTTCTAGCCACAATGTATAATGGACTCTTAAAACACAGGAAGAAAATGAAAAATCTTGAAAGAAAATACAGGCAAAAGATTTAAACAAAATAATTATAGTATTAGATTCTGCCATATAGAATATATACCAATGAAGCCATGCTGACATAACTGAATAAATAATCTATAAAGCTATACTGATATAACTAGTGGAATAATTGAAAAGAGAAGTGACATTTCCTCACATTAAAATTCCTATTAGTAAATGTAGCAGGAAAGAGGGAGACAGAAATTATCATTAGGTGAATACCATATATTACTTAGTTGCACAGGACCTAGTTACGCTGAAATTAATAAGAAAAACTTCCAGGAAGCCAGTCACAGTGGTGCAAACCTGTAATCTCAGCAACTTGAGAGCCTGAGGCAGTAGGATCCTAAATTCAAGGTAGCCTGGGCAACTCAGAGAGATCCTGCCTCAAAATAAAAAAAATAAAAAGGGCTGGGGATATGGCTCAGTGATAGTTTCCCTGGGTTCAACTGCGCCCCCCCCCCAAAAAAAGAAGTTCCAGGAGAAACAAGATTTGCCTATCATCTCAAAAAGAAAGATCTTAACTGCATGGTGGAGAAATCTGGCAGACAGACACCAACTTAAGTGATTAAGGTAGCATCATTTATTAGTAAGAATATCATGAGCTCTTTGATATAGACTGAGAAGGAACAACATTTTTATGATATTTTTGTCAACAATTAGATTGGTACTCTTCAAAAAGGGTTAAAATCATAAAGAAAAAGAAAGAAACTTAAAGACTGGAAGAGATGAAGAAGAAACAACTAAATGCAATGTGCGATTATAGATAGAATTCTAAAACAGAAACAAAACATCAGTAAAAAACTGGAGGAAATTTCAATCAGATCTGTGGTTTAGTTAATAGTATACCACTATTAATTTACTCTTTATGTTAAGTGAAAGATGCAAAAAAAAAAAAACAAGTACACACTACATATGATTCCATTTAAATAAAAATTCTAGAAAACACAAACTAATCTATATAGAGGATAAGCAAGCAGATGAGTGATTACCTGGGATGGAGGGCAGTGAGAAGCAACTACAAAGGGACACATTTAGAGGTGATGGATATGTTCATTATTCTGATGATGGGTATGGTTTTGATGTATGTATACATATCAAAACTGATCAAATATATACTGTAAACATGTACAACTTACATTATGTCAATTACATCTCAAGCAAGCTGTTAAATGTCAAAAACAAGTTATCCTGGATAGTCTTTTGGTGAAATGAAAACAGGTAGAAAATACTGCTTGGGAGACCAATTTAGAACCCACTGTAAAAGCCTAAAAGAGAAACCTGAACTATGACATAAGGGGAAGAGGGCAGAAAGGAGAAGATAGAAATAACATAAGGGAGATATAGCTTGTGTAGCAACTTCAGTAAATACATAAGATATAATCAGGAATACATTTATTTTTTATTTTACATTTTTAAAAATTATTTTAAATTCTCTAATTCTCTGATCTGATTATTTTGAAATATTAGTTTTAAGTACTTGTGATAAAGGAGAGATTAGTAATTCCAAACAGAAAGTTTTTTTTAAACTGAATTTTATTATATTGGCATTAATGATAAACTAATAATGGTAAATTAAGTCTAATATTGAGTGACATTTAATCACTTATTTAAAAAAAACAGTTTTACTACGTAATAATTTTTCATTTCTTAATGTTTCAACATTTAAATGTTAAAAACATTCATTTCTAGAAAATGAATAAGTTTGGTCAGTCAGAAAACAAACCAAATCTGAGGTTTCTATTCTGTTTCCATATTGAAACAAAAGAATAACACACAATAACGTGGGTTTCTAAGACTGATAAGTTTTGAAGTAAAGCAGACAATCAGTAGTCTTTAGTCTCATCTCTCCCCAAGTGACTTGCACTTGGTACACATTTTAATGAGCACTACCCTTTGACTCTGTAAATGGCAGAAATCAACATGTTTAAAGGCCCCCAATTAGATGCTGACTCCATGAAAAAGACTTTTCTAGGAAACAATTTTACCCCCTACAACACTTTGTTTCTAAATATATGTACATCTAAAGTCTGCTAGTTATTTAAAAATGTAGTTTCCAGGAACGCAAAAACAAAATTTTACAACATAAACAATATGGTTCAAAAATTATCCTCAAATTCTTTTGTTAAAGTTTCACACTATTAAAACATATTTTCTTACAAATTTTAATACATCAACTAATATCCTGAGTTTTATATTCTTTAACTATCTATAAAGAATATGAAAGGGAATACCTATTTTTAAACTCTTAGTAATATACCATTTTAGTTCTTTCCAAACCCAGATGATAAAGTTGATTTTAACAAAATATTTGATATAAATATGTATAGTATATAAATAATAAATAATAAAACAAAGACCTACAAAACCACCAACCAGAATAACAAATGATTCACTACCCACAACTCTGAAACAAAGTGCTCCTAATTACATAAACTATAGTTCTCCAAGAAATAACCTACTATATTCTATTTAGGGATTCTATCCCTAATCGTTTATAATTTACTCACTTCTTGTACTAAATTAAAATACTATTTATCCATTCCCCTGTTGATATGAATTCAGAAAAGGAATTTACAAATTAAATTTTCTGAAAAAGAAAATTAATTTTAAAATGAGTTTTATTAGGGTTAGAGGGTCTCTGATCATACATAATCAAATTCAAAGTACCGTATAAACTGTAAAACATGATGAATACAATTGGCACTTCTTAGTAAACTAAGTTACATATAAAACATTTATGTTTTCCACAGAACTGCAAATCTATGATATTTATATACCTATTAGTATTTTTTTTTCTTATCTTTAAAGCTTTATGGTTATGGATGTACCTGGAGAATATCTGCAAAAGAGATTCTAGTTTGATCTTTTAAATCTTAAAAACAAACTTTGTTTTCAAAATTAGTTCACTCAAAATTTAACTATTTAATACATTCTTGGTAGTAGTTCCCTAGATCCACTGTTCAAGTCCCCAAAACTGGGTGGCTTAAAAAAAAACTTTATATTGTCTTAACATCTGGAGGCTCTAACTCTGAAATCAATGTGTTGGCAAAACTTCAACAATTCTAAGGAAGGATACTTCCTTCCCTCTTAGTTTTTCATGTTTTCTAGCTACCCTTGGTGTCTTTCAGTTTGAAGACCAATCTATCGCTCCCATCTCGTGGCTGTCATCGCTCTGTGTGCACTAGGAATCTTCCTCTTCATTCCCTAACATTTGGCAAGCCACAAGGTCCACATATAGAAAAACTGGCACACTCTCCCCAACTGATGGGAATTGGGCTTTGTTGCTTGGACTTGTAGAGGTGAGATGTGGTGAGCAGTTGGCTCAGAAATTTACCTCCATTTCTGCCCTGCTCCCTTCTTCTCAGAGATCTAATATCTTCACACAGTCTTTCCTCTAAATATATGTGTTTCTCCAAATTTCCCCTTTTTATAAGGACATCAGATACATAGAATTAGGGCCCACTCTGATGTCATTTTAACTTGATTTTCTGCATAAAGAACTCATTTCCAAAAAAAAGTCATATTCTGAAATATCAGGGGTTAGGATTTAAACATCTCCTTTTTAGAGGGGGCAATGACTTTACTTACAACATTCTCTGTAAATGATTCATGAAGGAGAACAGAGTGTATGACAAACTGTATGTCTTTACTAATGCTGTCAAATACACCTTTCAGCCTTACAGAAACGCCTTACACACTTTTATACTCCAATATGGTAGATATGTCACATGTGACTACTGGAGTCTTGAAATGTAGCTAGTCAAATAAGGAAACTGACTTTTAAATTTTATTCAACTCAATGAATTAGAACTCTTAAGAACAATGTGGCTAGGGGTTTCCATACTGGATATACTGAAGAAGGCTTGGCATAACTTGATTGTTAACTTAAATAAAGCTGTGGATCTCAATGTAGTTTCAAAAATATTGCATTAAAGTTTGCTTCTTCAATACAGAACTTAAATGACTCTTTCATAGGCTGATGAACACACAGTAAATTTTCAAGAGAAAATAGTATGTAATATTTCCCAAGCTTATTTAAATAGCTCATCTTTCCCCTACATTATCATACATTATCAAGAATAACTCATATTTTTCCTGATTACCTTCAAGAAATGCTACTCTACATTTTAAGTACCTTTATGTGTATATTGTGTCTAATAAACTAAATATGATCAACTTTTAAAACTTTTCCTTTTGTAGTATATAATTACTAGGGTATTAGTGTATTTGCAAACTTGTCCAACTATTACCATTTTTTACTTCCAAAATATTGTAACGCCCAAAAGAAATTGTGTCCATTAGTAGTCTACTCCCCAATCTCTCCTTCCACAGAAACTAATAATTTTTCTAACTAGCAATCTTTCTGACTATGGATTTATCACTTCTGGACATTATTTAATAATAAATGAAATTCTACAATATGTGGCCTTTTGTACCTGGCTTTTCACTTAGCATAATTTTTAGGATTCATCCGTGTTGTAGAACATATCAGTACTTGATTTCTTTTATGACTGAATAATATTCCCCTTTATAGATATAGTACTTTGTGTTCATCCATTCACCTGTTCATGGACCTTTGGGTTGTTTCCATCTTTGGCTGCTATGAATGGTACTACTATGAAAGTTCATGCCCAATTTAAATACCTTTTAATACAGTTCTTTAGGGTATACACCTAGGAATGGAATTGCTAAGCATGTGATAACTCCATGCTTAACTTTTTGAGAAACCTTAATCTGTTTCCACAGTACACAATGGTTCCAATTTCTCATCTTTGTAATCCCTTGTTATTATCCATCTTTATTTATTGTAGCCATCCTATTAAATGTTAAGTATTATTTCTTGGTTTAGATTGACATATCTCTAATGATAAATGGTTGAACATTTTTTCATGTGGTTACTGACCACTTGTATATCTTCTTAGAGATGCTTATTCAAATTAACTGCCCATTTTTAAACTGGGTTAACCAACTTTTAAAGAGGTTATATTCTAGTACTTGAATCTACAAGCTGATTGCTGGAGTTCTTTAATTTTTTTCCTACAAGAAAATTCCTTATTGTTATGGTTTGGATGAAAGGCGTCCTCCCCTCCCCCAGGCCCCAAAGCTCATGAGACAATCTAGGAACACTAAGGTAAAATGATTGGGCTATGAAAGCCTTAACCCAAACAGTGAGTTAATCCCCTCATAGGGATAACTTATAACTGTAGGATGGTATGGTGTGGCTGGAGGAGGTGGGTCATTGGGGGTGTGTCTTTGGGGCATACTTTTGTATCTGGTGTGGAGCATCTTGGCTCCCAGGTGTCATGCTGTCTGCCAGGATGTTCAGCTTCACCTCAAGCCCCAAGGAATGGATCAAGACCTCTGAAATCATGAGCCCCCAAATAAAAATTTCCTCCTAAAATTGTTCATGTCGGGTCCTTGGGTCACAGCAATGAAAAGCTGATTAAGACACTTATAAATGGTGATCAGATTCCCTGGCCAGCTCACACAAGTCTGTTCAGCCCACCAACACCATTAGAGAATATAAATCGGGGTTAGGAATACAGAGTCTAAAAACTGAAGGCAAGGTTGAAATACTACATCTGCCACTGGTTTACTAACTTTGTGACTGGATAAACTCTCTGGCTGTACAGGGCTGGGACCAAGCCAAACCACTAGTTGCTTAGAGGAGAGAGGCAACAGACTGACTGGAAGTAGGTTCAGGGAACCTTCTGGAATGTTGAAAATGTTCTGAATCTTGATTGGAATTGTGGTTACATAAAGTACATTTGTCAAAATTTACTTAAATTCAACATTTCACATATCACATAAAATTTACCTTAAATTCAAGAAATATCCAAAAATAAATTAAAAAAGTCATTATTCAAGTACACTCAATGCTGTTTACAAAAGGCAGGAAAGCGCTCTAATGTTTTCTCAAAAAGATTTTCTGGTTAATTGCTGATGATCAATTAGGTATTGCTTTCAAAACAGATACAGAGCACTTTTATCAGTAACATGCTGCTTCTTCTGATTCTTCATCAGTAATGATGAGTAATTAACTTCACATTTCAAACATTCCTCAATTTTCAAAGGGCCCTTTTTTTTTTTTTTTTTTAAAGGTAATGGCCAATGGTAACTATGACTGATTTCTCAATCAGAACACTAATGCTCTTGGGATTAAATCGAGATAATCAAATTCAGCTATTGGAAGAAGACTACCAATATCTTTGATTATTTTTGTTTCCTCCCCTACATGAAATGAGTAATATTTAAGGAATATCTGATGCTCATTTTCAAGCTGTTCTCTCACCCACCATGTTCTTATTAAAATCAGGCTGTTTTGTTTCCCCCACCTTGCTATTATTTGTTGTCCTATGAAATATTACTTATCCATTAACAAATACTATTCAATGTAAACTCCTTTAAAATCAATTTAATGTACACATCATCTATAAAGTATTCAAGTAAACTTTAATCAAGTCTTTGACCTTAACCTCGTTCTCAATAGGCAGAAGGATACAGGAAAAAGTTAGCAATCAACTAAATCAAGAGTGTGGGGTTGGGGCTGGAGCACTTCCCTGGCATGTGCGAGTATGCCAGTTTGAATCCCAGCACCACATACACACCGAAGGGTCAGAGTAACAAAAGCCACACAAAAAAAAACTAAATAAAATTAATTCTCTCCTGAAAACAAAAAAGCAAAACAAAAATGTGGGGTTGTGTGCATGTAAAGTGGCCTAATTTACTAAAAATAAATTAATGTAACAAAGAGAGGAAGGAAAGATTACTTTTTTAGGTTAAGAATTTAAAGAAATATAATAACCCAAAAGATCTTGAGTTGACCTTGGTTTGGGAAAAAAAAAAAAAAAGGCTATACAAGTAATTTGGAGAAATATCTGGGGAAATTTTAAATTAAACTATATGTTAGCAAATATTAGGGAATTATAAATTTTCTTATAACTATATCACAGCTATATATTATTCATTTTAGAAGATGCACATCAAAATATTTAGGTAACAGTGAAGCATCCTGATGTCTCCAACTTCTAAATAGTTCCATAAATATACAGACATACGCAGATATATACACATTTGCTTAATTAGGCAAAATGATTACAACTGATCTGAATCTAAGTGATAACTAGGTGTTCTGTATTTTAAAAATTCACATAAAATTTTAAAGGAAAATAATGGTGACTGGTTTTATTTTCAACAAGCAACAATAATTAGAAATCAATGAAATCTGACAAATTAACCATCTGTTATTTAAAATGAACAAAGGACATTTAAATCCTTTTCACCAAATTAAGCATATAAATGACTATACCTAATAAGTATATGAAAACATAATAGCTAAATACTATCAGTTATTAGGGAAATACAAATTAAAGCCACAACTGAGACACGATTACAAATCCACTAAAATGAGTGTGCAGAAACAGAAACTTTCCTACATTACTGGTGAGGATGTAAACTGCTACAGCAACTTTGGAACACAGTTTGACCATTTCCCAAGAATTTAATCATAAATGTACCATTGCAATTCTACTCCTAGGTGCTCCACCAGAAAAAGTGACAGCATTATGTCCACACAAAGGTATGTACAGCAGCATTACTCAAAATGACAAAAAAAAAAAAAAAAATCAACAACTAGAAACATCCAAATCCAACAACTAGTGAATGAATTTTTAAAAATGTGACACATCCATGCAAGGGAATAATATTCAGCAATAGAAGTGAGTACTATATCTGCACATACCTCAAAAACATTATGTGAAAAGCTAGGCATTAAAAGCCTCATATTATATGATTCTATTGAAATGAAATTTACAGAAAAGCCAGATCTGAAGGTAGAGGAGCAATCCATTGGTTTCCGGAGGCTGGAGTGAGAGCACAGGTTGATTATGGATAGGCAAAATGGCATTCTTTTCATAGAAATTTTTTAAAAATCTTAAAATTAACCCAGAACCCAAAAAAATCACAGCCAAAGCAATCTTGAGAAAGAAAAAAGTAGAATGATCATACCACTTGATTTCAAAATATATTAAAAAGCTACAACAATCAAAATAGTATGGTACTAACATTAAAACTACACTTAAAACTCAACAGAACAGAGTCCAGAAATAGACCCACACATGTATATATGGTCAAATATTCTTCAACAAAGATATCAAGATTATACATCAGGGAAACCAGTGTTGTCAACAAATGATTTTGGGAAGAATGGATAACCACCTGAAAAAGAGACTGTATCCTCATCTTTCAACACATACAAAAATCAACTTAAGATAAAGAACTTAAGACCCCAAACCATTAAAATTCTAGAAGAAAACAGGGAAAAATCTTGATATTGGCCTTGACAGTAATTTTTGGATGGCACCAAAAGGAAGTGCCTAGAAGAGCATAAATAAATAAGAGGAACTATATGAAACTAAAAAGTTCTGTATAGCAAAGGAAACAACCAACAAAATGAAAAGCCAACCTACGGAAAGCAAGAAAATATTTGCAAACCATATGCCTAATAAGGAGCTAAGACACTCAAGGAATTCATACAACTCAATAGCAAAAACAAAAAAATGCAGAAGACTTGAATTGACTCTTGCCTCAGAACTGTAAAAATGGCCAAAAGGGTTCAACATCACTAATCATCAGGGAAATACAAATCAGAATCATAGTAAGATATTGCTTTATACCTGTTAGGATGGATTTTGTCAAAAAGTCAAATGACAAAAACTATTGGTAAAGATGTGGGAAAAGGAAACTCCTGGACATTACTGGTGACACTATAAACTGGTATGTCATATTGAAAACATTATAGGTTTCTCAAAATTTAAAAAATAAAACTATCATATGATCTAGCTAGCAATCCCACCAGAATCTCCATACACACAAACATAGGTAGACAGATGTACTCTCAAAGAACTGAAATCAGTATCTTGAAGAGTTATCTGCACCCTCATATCAGTGCAGTACTATTCAAATATGGAAATATTTCCTAATGAAATATGTAAACAACCTAAGGACTATCAACAAATGAAGAAAATGTTGTGTATATCAACACATGAAACCCTGCAAATTGTTATTCTTAGTATCCACATTTTGCACCAGTACATACACAATGGAATATTACCCAGCCTTAAAAAAAATAAGGAAGTCCTGTCGTTTGCTACAACAAGGATGAACATTAACAGGAATATAATTTTCTGTTCAGGGTTACTCAAAGACATGTAATTTATTTATAAGCCTAGTGATTATGAGCCCCTTTCAACTTTTTATTAGCAACTACCCACAGAGATAACTCACAAGACTTCAATTTATCACATTAACACACATCTTTGACCAGAATATTTTCTACATATAATATGCCTCTGCATCCCTTTTGTATACCATCTATTTATATTATCTTTCACAACTGGTATTCAGAAATACTGAGGGTATTTTAAATATTTGAAATCATGAGTGACCTGGAAATTAAAATATGGCTACATATCTAATTCAGAATGATGACACTCGAAGGTATGATTTTGTGGTTCATAAATATAGACCTTCACATTCACTGTTAAGCAGTATAATAAAGGAATAATCTTAAAGCCCCTAGTAGAGAACAAAATATAGTTCACTGTATGTAATACCTTGTCAATCATAAATCATATCCTGTTTTACAGAGCAGCTTCATCCTCAAAGCTGAATCCTTTTACAATACTTCTTTTAAAAAAATAAAAAATGATTTTATAGCATCAAGATAATTAGTCATTTATAAAGTATCAATTGAGACTTAATTGCATGTATGACTAATCTAACAGAAGCCAATCTTAAAAACACGATTTAAGAAAAAGTGTAGTTATGCCAACAGATAAAGTCCAAGGATCTCAACAGATTATGCTATACCAAACACATGAAAAGCAAAATTGATTTTACACTGTACATCTATACAAATAAAATCCCTTTTCTTGTATGTATGCTTAGATTTCTTACACAAGTAATAAAACTGCTTTT
>PVKS010047569.1:0-12777 GCA_004027875.1 Aplodontia rufa | reverse complement strand
AGATTTCTCTGTGCCCAGGAAAGAGGGAAGTCAAGTACAAGGAAGTTCTAGTAACCTCAGTAAACAGGTGGATGTGTTTTTCTCTATGCTAAGCTGCCTCTAAAACATAAAAAAAAAAAAAAATTTTTTTTTGAGAGAAGGACAGAGAGAGAGACAGAGAATCAATTTTTATTGAGTTTTTCACGTGGCTATTGTTGCTCTGACACTTAGTTGTGTACGTGGTGCTGGGGTTTGAACTGTGTACTCGTGCATGCCAGGCAAGCACTGTAACCGCCAAGCCACTGCTCCAGCCCCCAAAAATGTTTCATGATATCATCACACCCCTGGGGCTGTCCCTGGATGTGAGAGATTAGAGAAGGAAAGGTTTGGGGAACCGGAGAACTGTTCACTCCGGAGAAAAGAAAAAAAGACTTTGCTACATTGATTCAGCTCTCACATCCCTAAGCTAATTATCTCCCAAGCTTCCTTCCTTTTCTGGCTGACTGTTGCTCTCTGTGGCTTCTTCTCATCAAGGTTCCCCCACTGTTAGCAGCAGCCTAATCCTCTCCATGTGCACCCGCTTGCTGGGGGTGGAGGGACCCAGGCGTGAGAGAGGAGTCAGGAGACCCTGGCTGGTGTTAGTGTTCTCGGTTTTCACTTCAGTCCTTGCAACAAACCTACTCCACGTAGCTCTTGCTGTTGTGACCAATTTTACAGCTCAAGAAATAGATGCTGACTCCAAATCCTGGATTACAGGTGTGCACCACTGCACCCAACTAATATTCTAGACTTGGGGTGCATCCTTCTCTTGCTTTCCTTGTTACCTCATGTTATTTCATTTGGATGCATTTCTACATGGTATGTATTGTTATTCGATTTATTTTTAATTTCATAAAGAGAATATCACCGTTGCAGTTTCTGTTTTGGGCTTTAAAATAGCATTGACTATGTCATCCATATTGATTCCTAGCATCCATGTCTCACAGTGGAACTTTGATTTTTGAACACTACGTAATATTCCATTTTGTGAACTAATTACATGCGTTTTCAGCTACCCTCTCATTTTTGTTGCTGTGGGGTGTGCTACCGTGAAATGTCTTTTCTTGAGTGTGTGAAAACTTCATGGGACTAGGAACAGAATTGCTGGGTTGTGCGGTATGTGAACTGCTGTGGTTTGGGTACGGTTTGAGCGTGTCCCCCAAGGGTTCCGTGCTAGGAATGTGGACCTTCCCGATGGCAGTGATTGGAGGTAGTGTGGAACCTTTAAGAGGTGGGGCCTAATGGGAAGGTTGTTGCTATAGTTCTCAGGGAACACCAGCTGTTCTCAAGAGCAGAATGGCCCCTCCCCAGTCTCTCTCTGACTTCCTGCAATACCTTGTGATCTCTGCCTCTTGCAGGTACTCACCCCCCACTATGCCATCTGCCGAGATGTACTGCAGCCAAGGGGCCCTCACCAGACCGAAGCAGATACCAGCATCATGCATGTTGGACTTTCAGCCTCCCAAACTGAGCTAACTAAACCTCTTTTCTTTTTAAGTACCTAGTCACAGACATTTTGCTATAGTAATAGAAAACAGACTGATGCATGAATGTTTTCCAGAGGGTTACCCATTTATACACCCTTAAGCAAAGAGAGATGTGTGGACCTTTTTACTTTGCCATTTGAATAACTTCATTCCCTCATTGCCCATGAAACTGAATATCTCTGTGTATCAACTGTATATGGTTCCTCTTCTGTCTTTTGCCTATTTTTTATTGGGTTGTTCATGTTTTCCTTATTGATTTATAGGAGTTATTTATATGCTTTTTAAACTGATTCCTTCCTCTTCCTCTTCTTGTTCCAGTACTGGGAATTAAACTCAGTCCTTCTGCACACGAGTCCAGCTCTCCACTACTGAGCTAAATCCCAGCCCTCAAACTAACATGTTTTTAACTCTTTTCATTTTCTTTAGATTATCATATATTTAAGGCTCTTTGCTTTGATATCTCCAAGGTTAGATTAATGATTTCTGTATTTTGTTAGAGAATTTTCTGGAGTTGTTCATTTTTATGTTTTGTGAAGCAATGAATAGATTTTATCTTTTCCCTATGGGTAACCATTTCTTTGAGCTTCACTTATGGAATGGTTCCTGTTTTAGTGCATTTTTGTAGGACCGAAATACTTGACAAGAACACCTTAGGGGAGGAAAAGTTGGTTTGGGGTCACAGTTTCAGAGGTCTCAGGCCATAGACAGCTGACCGCAGCACTCTGGGCCCGGGAGAGCAAAGCTGCCCAGCTCACTGTAGGGGTCAGGGAGCAGGCTGGAGGTGCCCTTCCAGGCTGTGCGCCCCGAGACTCACCTCCTCTGGTCACACCCATCTGCTTACGCACCACCCAGTCAATCCATTCCAACTAGGATTGGAATCCCAGCTCTCATAATCCAACCGTTTCACCTCTGAATATCCCCATAGAAACGGGCTTCAGGGGACACCTCAAACCCACACTGTAACAGATCCCCTTTCCCCTCTCTGCCGCTGCTTCACAGGTCAAGCACAGGGCTGGAGCGGTGGCACAGGGATTACGGCGCTCGCCTGGCATGCACGAGTACATGGGTTCAAACCCCAGCACCACGCACACAACAGAGTCTTGGAAGAATAGAAGTCACGTGGAAAACTAAGTAAAAATTGCTCTCTCTTTCTCTCTCTCACTGTCCCCTCTTTCTTAAAAAATAAATAAAAACAAATAATTTAAAAAAAATTCCAATCACACCGAGGTCTGTATTTTCAATCCTGTTCCGGTAGACAAAAGTCCATTCTGGGGCACTGCTGCAGTGTCTGAATTCCTCCGGCAGCCTGGTGGCTTCTCCTGGTTGTGCCTGTTCCCCAGCCTGGCAACGGTCACCTTATGCTCGGATGCACTTCCTTTCTTCCTAATGACTCGGTCTACCGTGTGATGCTTGTCATACCCACGGTCTCTCCATGTGGCAGCTGGAAGGCCAGGAGCTTATCCCATTGGGTGGCCCAGCTCCTCTCATCCAGCTCACCACTCAGGGGCTAGGGCCCAAGAGCTCACTCCTCCTTGACTCTGGCACCAGACACCTCTGTGCAGCCCATCTCCCAACAATCCTCACGGCAGCAGAAACTCCCTCTGCATCCAAGCGTGACCGTCCTCATCTGCAGTTTTGCTGCAACTCTGGACAGTTGCAATGCCATGATGGACAGCCATTATCTGTAACCACTGAGTCCCGGGAGTCTTACATTTAATCCTGCTTAATTAGAGAAATCATAACTTCAGTCCTTCTCTTGCTTCTTTGTGCTCCTGAAGGTGGGACTTCAGGGTCTTAAGAAAATTTCTGAAAGGAACTTTTCAACATGCAAAGGGACGTGGATCTGAAGAGTTCAGTGTCATGCGGAGGTTAAAAGCACAATGCCTTTGTGAGCTACTAAAGAGATCATTTTTGTTTGTTTCTTTGTTTCGTCCAGAGCTGAGAATCGAACCCAGGCCACTCCACCACTTAGCTACATCTCTAGCTTTTTCTATTTTGTTTTGCTTCAAGGTCTAAGTTGCCCAGGCTGGCCTTGAACTTGCGATCCTCCTGCCTCAGCCTCCAGGGTAACTGGGATTGCAGGCATGAGCCACTGCAACTGCACCCAGCTGGACAGGTTATACCAAAGGTAAACAGGACTGCAACTCTGAAAGAGACGAGCCGGCTGTAAGAGTCATCAGAGGAGGGGGTCCCACCAGCCTGGAGGGAATGCGGAACAGAGTGGGCACGGCCGGGGAAAACCGTCGTATGTCAGGGAACGGCCAACAATTTTCTAGAAACAGTGGTT
This sequence comes from Aplodontia rufa, assembly GCA_004027875.1. NCBI lineage: Eukaryota > Metazoa > Chordata > Mammalia > Rodentia > Aplodontiidae > Aplodontia > Aplodontia rufa. Next base: position 8,985 of record PVKS010047569.1, on the reverse strand, counting down.
TCTGACCTTCAATGCGTGGCTTTTTTTTCTCCTGCCCTGTGCCACCCAGCCGGCTATTCCCAACCCTTGGGAAAGTCTGTTTAGCACAATAGCCTTGTGTTAGTGATGCTCTGGGGGCAGGAGAACGGGCTCTGAACTCTAGACAAGAGAGAGATGAGGAAGAACAGCTGCCCCAGGCTGGGGGCAAGGAGTGGGGAGCCCAATGCTAGTGAGAAGGAGGCGTTAGATCAAGGCAGGAGTTAGGAGGCAAAAGTGACCACCAGAGTAGAGCAGGGAGGGCTCAGGAAGGACTCCGGCTCCCCGATGGAGCGGTTGCTCGGTTTGTGTCATTTGGATGTGAGCTGAAATTTGACTGCAGAAAGCCAGAGGATCCGCATGCCCTTAGGGATGGACGGCTGTGAACACGCACAGGACCTCCTTCCTCCATGCTGATCTGAGCACCGAATTTCACAGATACTTTGGTGAAGGAACAGAAGCACTAAGTGGGCAGCCCTGGGGGCCCTCTGAAGAGAGGCCAGCCAGTCCCAGGCTGCCTGAGGCCTTTCTGCCTCCCTGCACTCTCCCCCACCGCTGACTGTTTGTCCAGACTGCTCCACAAGCTTGCAGGAAAAGGAAGAGGCCCCCAGGTGGCACAGAGTCAGGGGCCTTCAGCCATTCACCACTCATCACTTCAGGGCACTCCATCTCTCCTGCACCATTGGCTTCTCTCTATTTTTTTTTTTTTTTTTTTTTGCATTTTAAAGATTGTGGTAAAATATATATTTAAACCATTTTACCAATTTCTAAATATGTATTTTATGCATTCACAATGTTGTGTGACCATCACTACTTCTTCATCTTGCCAGATAAAAAAACTCTGTATCCATTGAACAAGAAATCTCAGTCAGGCACAGTGGCCCATGCCTGTAGTCCCAGCGACTCAGGAGGCTGAGGCAGGAGGACAGCAAGTTTGAGGCCAGACTAGACAACTTAGTAAGGATGTCTCAAATTTTAAAGGCTGTCTCTTTGAGAGTGACCTCTGATACACAAAGTTCTTAATTTTCATGTAGTCCAATGTATCTTTTATTCCCTTTTTAAAAATATTTTTTAAAAAAAGACTGGAGGTAGAACTCAGTGGTAAAGTACTCTTGGGTTCAATCCCTATCACCAGCACCAAAATAAAATTAAAAAAAATCTCCATCCTTACCTCCTCCCAGCCTCTGGCAACCTCTCATGACATCTACTTTCTGTTTCTGTGAATTTGACTGTGCTAGGTACCGCCTCATGTTACCACTTACAATCATACAACAGTTTTCCTTTTCTGTCTGGCTTATTTATCATAATACGCCCTCAAGGCACACAAATGTTCAAGCATATATTAGAACCTTGTTCCTTTTCATAACTGAATAGTATTCCATTGTATTCCATTACTGTTAGAATAGATATTATCTATTCTTCATGGATGGAGACTTGGTTAGTTTCCACTTTTGGGTTACTATGAATAATATGACAATGAACATTGGTGCATAAGTATTTGTTTGAGGACCTGCTTTCAGTTCTTTTGAGTATAGACCTTGGAGTGGAATTGCCAGATCCAATGGTAAGACTACGTTTGGCTTTTTGAGAAATCACTAAACTGTCTTCCACACCAACCAACCTTTCTACATTCCAGTAGCAATGTACAGTGTCCCAATTTCTCCATATCCTATCCACTGTTTGTTATTTTCCATTTTTTTTGTTTGTCTTTAAAAAAATAACAGTAATGTGTATGGAGTGGCACCGCACTGTGGTTCTGATTTATATCTCCCTAATGCCTGACTGGTGACACTGAGCATTCTTTCAAGTGTTGATTGACCATCTGTACAACCTCTTTGGAGAATTTTCTGTTCATGTACATTGCCCATTTTTTAATTGGGTTGCTTAATTTGTTGTTGTTGAGTTGTAGGAGCTCTTTATATAATGTGGATATGAATCCTTTAAGGGGCATATAGTTTGCAGTTTTTTCCCATTCTCTGTAGCCTTTCCACTCTCCTGACAGTGACCTGTGATACACAAAAGTTCTTAATTTTCATGTAGTCCAATTTATCATTTTTTCCCTTTTTAATCTGTGCTAGAAATAATTGCTAAATCCAACTTCATGAATTTTTTCCTCTTGTTTTCTTCTAAAGAGCTTTATAAGAGTTTTACCTCTTACATTTAGGCTATCTGGTGTCCCTTGAGAGTCCATGTAAATGTTAGTATGTGTTTTTCTTTTCCTACAAAAAGCATTGCAATATTGGTAGGGTTCACGTTGAATCTCTGGATTGCTTTGGGTAGTATAGTCATAACAACTTTAAGACTACAGATCCATGGGATGTCCTTCCATTTATTTACATACTGTAGGGTCTGGAGATAGGACTCAGTTGTTGGAGCGCTTGCCTGGCATGTGTGAGGACCCAGGTTCAAACCCCAGCACCACATACACAACTAAGTGTCGGAGAAACAAAGGCCAGATGAAAATATAAATGACACTGATTCTCTCCCTCCCTCTCTCTCTCTCTCTCTTTCATTTTCTCCCTCTCTTAAAAAACAAATAAATACATCTTTTAAATTTTATTTTGGTACTGTTTTGTAGTTTCTTGTGCAAGTTTTTCACATTCTTATTGTTTTTTAAAGAGAGGGAGAGGAAGGGAAAGAGAGAGAGAGAGAGAATCAATTTTATTTATTTTTTCATCTGACCTTTGTTTCTCCGACTCTCAGTTGTGAATGTGGTGCTGGGGTTTGAACCTGGATCCTGGTGCATGCCAGACAAGCACCATAACCACCAAGCCACTGCTCCAGCCCCCATATTTTGCTTTCTTAATGCTGTGATAAATGGAATCTTTAATTTTCTTTTCAGGTTATTTATTTTAGAGAAACAACTGATTCTTATGGTTGATTTTAATATCTCGCAACTTTGTTGAACTCATTTGTTCAGTGTGTGTGTATGTGTGTGTGTGTGTGTGTGTGTGGTCATGCCCTCTGTAAACAGTGATAATTTTACTTTTTCCTTTCCAAAGTACATAACTTTTATTTCTTTTTCTTGCCTTATTGCTCTGGCTGGAACTTTTGACATTGTGGGAGAGAAATGATGAAAGAGGATTTCCTTGTCTTGTTCCTAATCTTAGGAGTGAGTATCTTTTTTTTACCAGACGTGGGATTCTTTTTTCCCCCCTCTCCTGTCAGGAATGAAACTTAAATATATTATACTGTATTGTTGAAAAAATAAAAAAAAAAATTTTTAAAAAGAAAAGAAACTTAAAATTCATCTGAAAAGACATGTGGGATATAAATGCATGGTAGCAAGTGAATGACTAATATTAGATCTTGAGATAATCCTTAGGACATTAGGACTTGTAGGAACCTTGGGGATCACTGTAGCCAACAGCTCAAAAAGACAAAGTAACTTGCTTAAGCCCATGCACTCAATTCCAGACCAAACAGGGACAGGAAGTCAGGGTCTCTGACTCTCACCCAGTGTTATTTACATTGTACACCCAGCAAAAACATAAAACAGTCCCTTGCAACTCTGGAGCTCAGAGAAAGATCTCTGAGAAGCACAAGGGCAGAAAGGAGGCATAGGTTGGCTTTGGGGTCAGATCCACACTAGTTCACAATTTGGTTGAAATGCACCAAGAAACAAGTGAAGTTCTACAATTGATACCTCTTGGGGGCTTGGGCTCATTCATTCATTCAAAAATATAAAGAGGCCTACTATGTGCCGGATCCTCAGAATATAGCACTGAACAGTCAGGGTTCTGCTCTCTGGGACATTCTAGAGCTGCTCACTCCCAGTCCCATCTTTGAAAATTTCCTTCTTCCTTTTAATTCTCTGTGAGGTTGCCAGGCATGCTGGCAAATGCCTGTAATCCCAGCAACTCCTCTCAGGAGGCTGAGTCAGGAGGATCACAAGTTCAAGGCCAGTGCGGGAAAACTTAATGAGACCCTGTTTCAAAATTTAAAAAAGAAATAAATAAAAGGTCTGGGGATGTAGCTCAGTGCTAAAGCACCCCCGGGATCAATCCCCAGTACCAAAAGAAAAAAAAAATCTTCCAGGGTGATATGGGTCATGAGAAATGGAAACATTCAACTGAGGCCAGAGATTCTTGCTAAAGATGGAACAAGAAAGTAACAGGAACAGGGACTACTGGCAACTTGGGGATTCTTCAGGGATATGAAGACTCTCTGGTGGCCGCTGTGTCCACCACGTGCAATGAAGAGTTGATTAGTGCTGAGTGGTGGCTGATACAGTCGCAGGAGTCCTTCAGCTCATTCCTGTACTGAGAGGTCCTTGGAGTTCATTCTTACTTCTATATTTGAAGATCCCACACCAAACCCCATCTTTGGCTGTGATACTAACCTAATTTTTAGAAATATACGGCATAGATCTGAATGCAAGACAATCAGGTCCTCAAAAGCTTTGGTACATATATACAGTGGGATACTACTTGGCTATTAGAGAAAATGATATTATAGCTTTTGAAGCCAAATGGACGGAGATGGAAAAAATTATGCTAAGTGAAGTATCCCAATCTCAGGGACTCAAGGGCCGAATGTTTTCTCTCATTTGTGGAAGCTAGAATACAACCGGAAACAGTATGTTAGATGGCTAAGCTCATGATAACCTCAACATGTATGATTTTTTATACAAACAGGGGGAACCTTACCTAGGATACCTGGAGATGTAGGGAGGGGGACAGCCAGGGGGGAGGGATTAGGAAGGATGTCTAGGAGACTGGAGGGAGGGAGCATGGGGGAATCAACTCAGAAGGAGATCTCCGACCTCCACGAGAAGTCCATTTAACACAGGGGGAAACAGAACCATGAGGAACCCAAGGGGGGGAACCATGGAGTGGCATCAGCCTTGGCTAACAATGTGGATATATGTTTGTTCTTGATGGTTTGATAATGATTTCCCCTCAATTGTAAGTCCATATTCAACTAATAAAAAAAAAAAAAAAGAAAAAAGAAAATCGGGTCCTTTTGCAGAGTTCAATCCTAAAGGCGCGAAGTGAGCAACTGCAGGAGCGGTAGACTGGCAGAAGCCCAGCCTGCGTCATTATCCATTTTAGGGCTGCTCCTTTCTTGCAGGAGGTGTCTCCCTGCTGCCTCTCTTGCCATCCTGCTTTGTATCCTAGCCTGGGGACCCCAGGAATGGGCTCCCACCCTCAGGTTCAGGGAAGGGCCAGAGGCAGGAGTCGGAAGACTTGGAGTTTAGCTTCATTTCTTTCTTTAGCTTTTTTTATGTTCTTGGGGGCGGGGGATTACTTCACTCTTCTTGACCTCAGCCTTTTCATCTGAAAAAATGAGGAACAAGGCTAAGTTAAGAAAATGTCAAAATAAAATAAAATTAAATAAAATAAAAATAAAAATAAAACAAAAAAGGAAAATGTCAGCTACTTGTAATGGCCAATCATGGTGGTCAACTTGACCAGATCAAGAGACCCCTAGAGCGTTAGGGTTTATATGTTAGGTGTCCCCCAAAAGCTCATGTGGAGACAATGCAAGTAGGCTTAAAGGAGAAATGATTGGGTTATGGGAGCCTTAGTTAATCCCCTGATGGTGTCCTACTGGGTGGTAGTCCAAGGCAGGTAGAGTGTGGCTGGAGGAGGTGGGTCACTGAGGACCTGTCTTTGGGGTTAATGTTTTGTATGCTGGCCATGTCCTGAGCCACCTTCCTCCACCACACTCTTCCACCATGATGTTCTTTCTGAACATTGAGCACTGGGAAATGGGGCCAGCCTTGTATGGACTGAGACTGCTGAGACCATGATCCCCCAAATAAACTTTTCCTCCTCTACAACTCTTCTTGGCAGTTCGTTTAGTCACAGCAAAACAAAACAAAAACCCTACTAAAACACCTAGAAAATGGGTAAAGCATACTTCTGGGTGTGTCTGGGAGAGTGTTTGAGATGATTGGTGTGAGGGTCAGCGGAGTTACGGGGAAACGCCCTCCCTCAGTATGGGTGACCCTATCCAGTCGGTTGGGGGCCTGAATGGAACAAAAGCAGACTACCTAACAACTATTCCTTCCCCTTCTTAGGAACTGTATTATTATTATTTTCAATGGTGCTGGGGATGGAACTCAGAGTCTCCCGCCCTGTACCACTGAGGCTCACTCCCAGACCCTGTGCTCCACTTTTGCTCATTTCCACGCAAGAAGTCGTGTTTTCAGAGGAGGCTGGAACCTCATCCAGCCTCAGACCCTGACACTAGTGAATGACTGTCAGTTAGCCCAATATGACCACAGTAATTCTGTTCTCTTAGATAGTATTTAAGATCAGAAATGCAATGCAATTTTGGAAAATGATGTGATAAGAGAAATCTGCAAGGAGGATTCTAGAAAAGTCTTCTTTATTTAAAAAAAAGAAATGAAGAGAAAATCCCCTACACATGGCTCCGTGAGGAGGCATGGCCTGAAGCTGCAGGAGCCATCTTATCACCATGGGGCAGCAAAGGCGTGCTAGAGATGGCAGGATGGAAAGTCAGAAAGCACCTGAGTCTCTGATCAATGAGCCACCAAATTATTCAATGCCAGAAATCACCTCGGAACTCTTTTCTAGGGGCTGGAGCAGTGGCTTGGTGGTTACGGCGCTTCCCTGGCATGTGCAAGTACATGGGTTCAAACACCAGCAACCCACGTACACAACTAAGTGTCAGAGCAACGAAAGCCATGTGAAAAACTCAATAAAAATTGATTGTCTCTGTCCTTCTCTCTTAAAAAAAAGAACTCCTTTCTACTGGACAATCCATATCCTCTTTGTTTAAATCAGTTGTGCCTATAATTTGCTGCTGAAAGTGTCCCAACCAATGCACCATCGATGCGGATAAATATCTGTATGATAGAGAGGACCCCTAAATCCATGAGCATGTTTGTGGAATCAGTGGAGCATGCACAGGGAAAACAGGCGATGGGAAAGGTCAATACTATGGCAGCAGGAAAGAAAAGAGTAAAGAAGACAGAGGAAAAGCACCACTGGGTCAGCAAGAGACTCAGAACCTGCTCCATGATGCCAATTAAGGAAACGAAGAGGCCCAAGAAAAAACACGATCAGTAGAATGAAATTGTTCAGAAATAAGGATGAATGTGTTTTGCAACAATAGAGTGGTACAGAAGCCGTGGGGGGAGGGATAATAATTTGCTGGTTGACTGTCCCTATGATTGATTTGACAGCTTTGATCCCCTCACTGGCTACTCCATGGTTGTCGGGATGACCCTGGAGTCCAGGACTTGTGAAACTCATGCCCAGGGCATCTGGGACTGCAGAGCTTAGAGAATGCTGTCCTGGCACCTGGTCCTGACCCTATCTTCTGTGGACATAACATGACACAGAGCTCTGTTTACTAGTTGTAACTAGAGGAGGGTTGCTTTGCTGCATTCTTGTTACCAATACAGGGGACAGTCCCGGCAGCCTGCTCTCCTGCTTCGGCCTTCCTTTCTTCCTCTGAGCTGACTCTAAACCTCCTAGCCTTTGATCACGGAGTTTCCCTGCCGTGAATGTCCTTCTTCCTCTTCCCCTGGCTGCTTGTTAAACTCTCTCCTCCTGTCCCTGAAGGCTGATGTTTCCTCCAGGAAGCCCTCTCCAGTCTCCCCAGATGGAAACCATCACTGGGCTTTCCCCACTCCCATTCCAGTTGTCTTGAACTTCGTCTAAGACAAGGGAGGAAGTATGTGGGGCCGTGAGGTCTCCTGAAATAAACTCACCTATACGAGTAAACCCAAGGCCTGGGCAAAGCCTGACCCCTAAGTGCGGAGAGAAGCGAGAGCACCCTCTCCTCCACCTGTTCCACGGCCCTGCCCCTTCCCTTCTCAGATCTCCAAGGTAGAGCGAACTTGACTCGGATGCTGGCTGTGCACTGCCCTCCCAGGCCTGGCTGTGCCCTGCCCAGCTGCCCCACCTTCTGAGAGTAAGTGACCTCATGGGCCTCCAGACAGATGTCCACTTCCTTTTGGGCCAGCCTCGTTCTGCAGCCTTCCCTGCTCTTGGCCTCTCTTCTGGGCTCCAGTCCCAATGTCTGGCCACTCTGTCTTATCTCTCTTTCTCGTTCTTTATCTGTCATTGTTTCTTTCTCTGTCTGCCCATCTCCCTCAGACACTGTCCTTGTCCTTCCTGACCTCCCTTCCTCACTCCCTAGTCTCCCTGTGAGGAAAGACCTCCAAAAAATAGAACAAAACAAAACAAATAAGCTTCCTACATTCAAGAAGTGAGAGATCTTACCAGATCCCGGGCACCAGGGAAACAGATCCACAGGAGAAAGGGCTTTAGGGTGTCCTGAGCATCAGAGATACTGATATGTGTGCAGATTAGAACTTGGGATGAGGGGCTAGAGCAGTGGCTCAGCAGTTACGGCGCTTGCTTGGTAAGTGCAAGGACGTGAGTTCAAACCCCATCACCACGTACACAACTAATGAAAGTCACAGGAAAAACTGAATAAACCCAGAAACTCAGAGGGCTGAGGCAGGAGAATCATAAGTTCAAAGCCAGCCTCAGCAACTTAGCAATAAGGTCCTAAGCACCACCGCTAGACTTATCCTAATCCAGAGGCAGGTTCAAAAATGTACACATCACCTCTATTCAAATCCCACATTGTACCTGTAATCACAGCTAAGGCAGGAAGATCACAAGTTCAAGGCCAGCCTAGGCAATTTAGTGAGACCCTGTCTCAAAATAAAATATAAAAGACCTGGGGCTGTGGCTCAGTGGTTAAATGCTCCTGGGTTCAATACCTGGTATCCCCCACCCCAAATAAGAATTTGGGATGGAAATTCCTGTTAGGATCCAAGAAGCTAGAAATCCAAACTGTTCTCTGACTAGGGTCTTAAAAGGGTGGACTAATTTTTCTTGGTAGGTGCACCATTCTTGGAAAAAAACTAATGACCGATCCCCCCAATTTATGCATGTCTATTTATTTATAAACTCTAAATGAAATAATCAACTGTAGCAAAGAATGCTAGTCAATTTCCACTATACTGTTTCCCTTCTTCAG
>PVKS010047568.1:0-12777 GCA_004027875.1 Aplodontia rufa | reverse complement strand
ATGTTACTAGACCAACTTTCTCATTGTCTAGGGTCTAGACCCCACCTCCACAGATGAGTGGAGACAGTCGACCCTTAGATCTCTGGGTTAAGCTGATTTTACTCAACATGATCTCTTCCATAGCCATCCATTTACCTTCGAAGGCTGCAATATCATTGTTTCTAATTGCTGTGTAATATTCCATGGTATAAATGTACCATAACTCACAGTCACTCATCTTCTTGTCATTCACACCAATATTTCAAATCTCTCTATGCTGCCAAAGGGATTTGATATTTATGGGCCCATACCAAGGAAGGTTAAATACTGGCATGCGCTTTTGTAGAATGGAGAAAAGGGATTTTGAAGGGGTCATTTGAAGCATAGATGAGTTCTTTTCTGTTCTTTTCTTTTAAGAGACAGAGAGGGAGAGGAAGAGGGTGGGGAAGAAAGAGAGATAGGAAATCAATTTTATTCATTTTTTCATCTGGCCTTTGTTTATCCAACACTTAGCTGTATATGTGATGTTGGGGTGAACCTAGGTCCTCACACATGCCAGGCAAACTTTCTAACCACTGAGCAACCACTCCAGCCCTTGTATCTTCTTTATAATAAGCCAAGGGAGCACATCACCTGTAGGAAAACAACAAGAATACTTGTTGAGTTCTTAGGGAGATACATTTTAGGAGAAAGAAAATGTAAATGTCAAAGGTGTATTAATTGATCCCCTTAAAATTATTATTTATGTTATTTTTATCCCACAGTCTACACACCCCAGGGAAGCATGTGCCCCAATTTGAAGAATGCTTCTTTGGAAGATCTGAAACTGGGTATCTGGAGGAAAATGAACAAAATATGTTATACAGAAATTTTCAGTTTTTAATTCCATTTTAGAAATGGTAGAAATATGGTAAAAGCATGGATGTAAAAATCTGCCTTTCTACAACATAATGGAATTAGGATCTGTTAAACACTCAGGAAATTCCTTTTATGGAATTATTGTCTGATATATATTTCCTTGATAAATAACTGTACTGTATTTTGTTCTGTCATACCAGATGAAATGTAACCTTGTTTCTTCAAGGACCTTAACACTATACATAAAGAAAAATAGTATGTTTTTTGTGTTTTTCTTGTCCTCCTTTCCAACACAATAAAAAGTGTGTGTGTATGTGTATGTGTGATTGTATAATGTTGGGTTAGGTCATTATAAAACATTTATAAATTTAAAAAAAATGGAAGGTAATTTTCTAATTTATGTCATTAGCCAATCCTAGTATAAAACTATAATTCTATCATATGTTGATTTTGTGGCGTAGCTTATCTTTCATCATGTTGTGAAAACTTTGAGTGACGCACTTTAAATAGGTGAGAATTATATGCTGTGTAAATTATTTCTAAATAAATCTCTAATTTATTTAAAAATGAAATACACTGGAACTGAGTAACTAACATCTCAGTTGAGTAGGGACCATTGTATTAAAATGGTCTTTGTGTAAGAACTCTTCAATGCACAAGGACTAAGAAGGGATGTACGAGGAATCCTGCTTATACAATCACACACACAAACATATAAAATATAAAAAGAACATCACATTATTTACTATTTCTTACCATCATAAAACTGCATGGTAGTCTTTGCATTTCAGGGGAGGCAGTTAAAGAAAAAATAAATTTTATTTTCTTATGTTTTTCTTATGTGCAGCAATTTAAATTTTAATATAAATAGGTACCTGTTATTCTTTAAGTGACCAAATAGATACTAAATTTGAGTATCCAAAAGAATAATTCAGAAAATTGGGCAGTTGCGAGTGACCTAAAGGCTCGATCTGATACTAATTTTACAGGTAGCTTGAAAGATCCAAAGCGATAAAGACAGTGCCCAGAAAATTTGTTAGAGTGAACCGACCAGCCCCTAACTCTTTACTTAAAGGTGGTTGCCTTTCCCTAACCTCCTCCCACCACTCCCTCCAAAATTTCTTTAACTTGGAAGAGTGGAAGATAAGTAAAAGCTTACAAGTCATGCTTTATTTGAAGGTAAAGATCGAAACAATTAAAAAACAGCAAAAGTCAGATTCCTAAAGAACCCACTGAAGCATATCAATGACACCTAGGGCCTCTGGCAGAATGGACGGAACAGATAGGCAGACCGTCATCTCGTCATGACGACTGAGTCAAGGAGCCCACACAATTGGGTTGGGAGACAAAGGATGAGCAATCAGATACATTCAGCACTGATGTCCTCTGTGGACAGCCTCAACTTTCTCTGTTTCAGTGAAATTCATACATCACATGGAACTCTCTTGTAAAAGGAGACATGGAGTATATAACTGGCAAAATAGTGCGTCCTCAATGAATAGTGAATTTTTTTCATGAGAATTTTTTCTGCTTTATTGGAGGCACACTGCTGGGTATTCCAAGCTCAATATCTAGAACAGCACTGAAATTATAAATAACTTCTCACATTTAAAAGCACTTAAACAACTTTTAAATAATTTATCTTACAATTTTAGAACATTGTATGAATTCATTTGTATATTTTATTCTAATCCGAGTCAACCAGAAAGGAAGGTCTTTTCAGGCTTCTCACATTAATGAAACATCCATAGGGAAGCAGCTCTTTCCACACATCTGGCAAAGGCTAACTTCAAGCTATATCTGGGCTGTCAAAACATAGCCAGAGCCAACATTTGTAGACCTGGGGCAAGGGAACAAATGGAAGGCTGTATACCATATGTCTATCTGATTAAATACTATGAATCAAAATTATTAATTAAAGACACCCATTTCCCTGCATTGCTAAATGTGCCTTTGAAACAATGAAATTCTAAATATGTGTGAAGCTATGACTTTTATTTAGCTCAGAGTAAAATATCAAAGGCTGGGTATAAACACACCTGTCACATTCTTGATGTGTCACTGATGTTTAGATGACATAAAATAATTGCAAGCATAATTTATATGTTAACGTACACTGATATAATTGAATTAACTTTTACTGCCCTAATTTTAACTTGATGACAATTATTATATTTAAGACCTTTGCAAAATTTGTATTGTATTAGCCATAACAATCTTAAAGATAAAATCAGCATACTCAAAGTATAAAAGTTCTGAATATAGATTCATTAGAAATATAAACAAAGCAAAAGTAAAAAATCAAGTAGTTAAAATATATAAATATCCAAACAATTTTCTAACATATTTAAAACTATCAAAATTTACAGAAATAGAAAAACAAATTTAAAATCAATAACTTGGAAATTAGCTGTATTTTCACTTAATTTAAAAAACTTAATTGTGGCTTACCCTATCATTTTATAAAAATATCACCAATTTGCAAATCATCAGCATGAGAAGTTCAACACATTACATTCTTAACTGTGGTCTTCTGTTAAACTATTGATTCAAAAGCTTATATAGCACAACTAGCAACTATTATTAACTATCAACTGTAAATGTGACTAGATGAAACGAATACCATAAAATTATTTTTATACTAATTGAAGGAAAATCCAAAATAGTATGGCTTTTCCATATATGTAGAAAAAAGTACTTCTTTTTTCACTTTAGGATGCCTAGTTGGAATATATATTTTTTGTGGATTAAAAATAAAATATAAAATAATTTATTTAAATATCTGCAGTTGATAGTGGTTTATCACATATTAGAGGTTAAAGTCATATATACCATTTTTTTCTTAAATCATTTTGCATCTTACTTTATTAGATGCTCAACCAATTCCAATTACACTCATTTGTGTCCACTGAAAGTTTAGAAACTAAAAATTTTGGTGATGATTTTTCATTTATCTCAGTTTCTAAATCCCAGTATTCCAGAACATAACTGACAATTCAATTATTTTTAAAATGCCACAGAAGTACTTATCTTAAGACATAATTAAAATTTTCAGGTTTTTTCAGGATAGAACCACCATACAATTATTTATACTTCAAATACTTTCAAAGGACCATTCTTCCAAATAACAAACATAATTGTGGTCTGAATGAGAAGTAGGAGAGAGACCAGAGTTGTCTGGAAAAAAACTAGAAACACATTTCTCATTGCAACAAGTCCCAATCAGTGTCAAGAACCAATTAAGCAGCAAACCTTATTGTCACCAACTTTGAGTTCATACTGAACCTGTTGGAAGTCTGTGACCCATCAGTGAACAGGTGTTCAGTAAGAAAAATTCAATATTCCCCACAATATCACCACTGAGTGACAAATGAAGTAATTCTCACTGGGAAAAAGAGATTGGCTTTCTATAGTTCTGTATCATGTTGTCAAGACTGAACAAGACCTGAGAATCTTATTATGCAAAGCTGATGGGACTGATAATGGTTATGAAACTTGTCCTTCCATGCCTAGCTCCAATTGTCTTTGTTCTTTTCCAGTCTTTTAAAATGCATTCTCCCCCTCCCCGTATGTGTCTGTCTTTCTGTCGATTTTAATGCTGTTATTCTTGATTTTATTTTGGCAGGACATTTGCGTCAGAATGGTTACAAGTGGTTAAGAACTGTGTGGAGGCCAGAGGAGGCCAGCAACCCTCTGGCTAAGGTTCCCCCGTCCCTGCTTCAAGGTCGCCAAACTGCTACCTATTCTTGCCAGCACCTCTGGTCACAGGACTGTGATGTGTGCAGACACACATGCATTATCCTCTGTTTCTGAATCACAGACACATCATGCGTTCTTGTGCGTATCAATAGCCGCCAAAATTACACTGCAGTTTCCCTCCCTCTGGCTGAATTTACTCATCTCCAAAGGAGGCATGAAAAATATTCCGAGACTTTTACTACACAGAGGAATTAGAGGCAGTAAAATCCTTTTATTTGAAATAATAATCAAAAGCCAACTTGGAGGACAGCAAGAAGAAAATAGACCACCACATAACTAGCCTTAGTGGAATCAATTCCAAAAATGTAAGAGGCAGTATATTTTCTGGGAACAAAACAGAATGGAGAGAGATGGGCAAGTAACGACAGCCATGAGGAACTTGAACTTCCATCATCTCCATTATGGCATTTTCAAGCATTAACTGTCCTTGGCAAGCAAAAAAGCAACCAAGTGTGAACTTCACGCACCTGACTTCTGCAATATTTCTAGACAATGCTTGGCGATGTGCTCTGTAAATGGGTTTTTAACAAGTACTCGTAACGATGAAATAACATAGAGGAACAATTTGCGGTAAGCAAAGCATGTTCTTAATGTCAACGGAGTCAGCCTGTTACCGTAATGCTAGGAACATATTCGTGTCAACACTGACTGTGGTCCTGGCCACAGGCTGATTTCTGATGCCTGCTTTTTACATTATCATCTGGCATGCCTTGGGGAATTGTGGGAACCTGAGGTCTGCCTAAAAACTGATAAAAATGAACTCAGAAGAATAGGAGCCATGTGTGTGATTTATTAGTAAAGGACAAAAAAGACAATAGTCATTTAAATAATTTTGCTAATATACTATGAATCCAAACATCAATCTTCTTTTCTTCTCACTCCCCATCCCCCATAGTTTAGTTCTTCCTTTGTTTTTGGTTAATGACCGCATACTTAAATTTTAATCCAAAATAAGTGTTATATCATTCTGACTGACAGGTTTGCTCAGAAAAAACAAGTTCCTTTAAGACTTGACATAATTAATTTTTAATTATTTTAGCATCATCTATTTAGCATAGACCATGGCAAAAGATATGTGTCATGATCTTAAGAAAATTAATTCCTTATTTGAGAAGAGAAAGTTACACCCATGTTAAAATGAAAATAAGTACATTGTGATCAATCAAGTGAATAGTATAGACAGTAACAGTTGGAGGAATTCAAATAAAGACCAGTATACCAGCCAGGCTGAGCATATGTGTTGAGAAATCATATGATGGTGACACTTTGGGGTATGAGTCTGGAGTCAGACACCTATGCTCAGAATCTAATTCTACCCCTTACTTAGCATCTGTAAGTTTTTTTTTTTAATCTGTAAATTGGGAACAATAGCAAACTCTAATTTTATAATATTGACTAAAGGAATAAATGTGGGAGTGGGAGAATAGTTAATGCGGAATTCTGGCTCACAGTAAAACTTTTTAAATCATTTTAGTAAAAGGAATAGTGGAGACCAAGTTTACAAAGGAAATAGGACATATTGCAGACTAGGAAAAAAATATAATACAATTAGTGTAGAAAATATAAGAAATGCATTCCATGGTTTTGACATGAGGTGTCTTACAAAAAATGTTCCTGTGTTAATATGGGAGGAGTAATCGCTAGATTGAGTCTTGTAACTTCATCGGTGGATTAATTCATTTGGTGGATTAATAATTTGAATGGACTAATTTAGTAGTAATTGTAGGCAGAGGGGATACAAGTGGAGGAGTTGGGTCACTGAGGAAATGCCTTGAGAATTATGTGTTTTGTCCCTGACTCCTCACATATTCTCTCTCTGCCTCCTTTCTGCCTGAGGTGAATAGATTTCCTCTACTATGCCCTTCCACCATAACATGCCTCATCTTGGGCCCAGAGGAATGGACTCAGCTAACCTTGGAATGAACCTCCAAATCCATGAGCTCAAATAAACTTTTCATCTCATAAAATATTCTGGAGAGACATTTTGGTGTTTCTGATGCAAAGCTGATTAATTCAGTCTCTCTATAATGAACTTTTGGTTTTCCAGGAAGAAAGGAAAGGATCTAATGGCATAAAAGAATCACTACCAGACTTCAACATTTATATTACAGCTATAATAATCAAGACACTGAGACTGGTGAACGTACGGTAATTTGGATCAACAGAATAGAATAGAAAGTCCAGAAATATAGTCTCACAAGTGTAGTTAACCTATCATTTGCAAAGGAGAAAAAGTTCAATGGGGAAAGGCAAGTCTTTGCAGCAATGGTGATGGAATTATTGGATGTCCATGTGTCAAAAAAAAAAAAAAACTTACCAAAAAGAACTCAAAATGGACCATAAACATAAATGTAAAATTCAATGTTATAACTTTGACAAACTTTCTACAAACTTCAATATCAAAAACATAGCCCTTGAAAGAAAATAATGATGAATATACTTTACTGGAAATAGTAATTTCTACTCTGCAGAAGATACCATCAAAGGAATGTAAAGATAACCCTCAGACTGGGGAAACTATGTGTAAAATAAACATCTGATAAAGAACCTGCAGCCAAGATAATCAAAGAACCCCTGAAACTCAACAATAAGAGAGCAAATAACCCACTAATAAACAGGCCAAAACCCAGAACAGATCACTAAGTAAGATGGACAAGTAGCAAATAAACATTTGGAAAACTGAGCAACACTATTTATCATTAGGAATTGCATAGTAAAGCAACAATGAGATGCCACTACACAACTGTTAGAAAGGCTGAGATCCAAAAAAGAAAACAAAAAATGACAGTGTGAGTTGCTGGAGAGGCGTTAGAAAAAAAGGAACTCTACCCATTGCTAGCTGGAATGCACAGTGGTGTGGCCATCTTGGAAGACAGTGCGCAGTTTCAAACACAATTTAGTCCTTCCACACTACATATCAGTCTCACTTCTAGAAATTTAACTACCTAATTCAAAAATTCACATACCTACAAAAGTTTGGATACAACCAACCATTTATAGTTGCTTTATTCATAATTGTCAAAACCTGGAAGGAGCCAGGTCTTCTTGGGAAAAATGTCAGGCTCTAGAGCAGAAATAGGAAATGTACAAGATGATTCTGGTGCATTTTATGGTGTCAGAATATAAGGAAGCATTCAAACCAAAGAAAACGTCCTTATAATTATGATCATGATATACCAAGGGGACACAGGAAGCAACTGAAAGAGCAAGCAATGGCCAAAGCTGGAACAATTTGAGCAGGAAAATAAAATGGTATTGAATTGTAATATAAAGTAACTCATATCCAACACTGACATAAAACATGAATTGAATAAATAAACAAATGAAAGAGAAGAGAAAGATCTCCCTTGAATAATTTCAAATAATTTAGATAGATCATGATTTGTAAATGGAAAGTGTTTCTAAATTTCAAAACACACTCCTGAAATAGTAACACTAAAACTAATGATAATATCAAGTCTGGAAAAGAAAAACAAAATTCATTCTGCAATAATATCTATCATATACTCAGAACACAAATTATAATCAATCATGTGGTCATGGTGTATTTGATTGATGTTTTCTTTCATCAAATGCAATGTATAAAGAGCTATAGAAATGCTGCTTCCCCACAGGACTACTACAGGAAGATACTGAGGATAGTACCAATCTACAAAAGTGTGGCAAGTATTTTGATATTAAGGTAAGATGCTTTTTTCCATCATGCCTATGGAATAAAATTGTTTTTAAGTTTCGTTTTTCTGTTTTTCAAAATTATAATCTGTATACACTGACATTCACTCATTTTAATTGTACATTTGTGTGAATTTTGATAATTGAGTACAGTTGTGTAACCTCTACTACAATCAAGATACACAACAGTCTCACCATCTTGAAAGTATTTCTTCAGGACCCTTGGACACTGATTCCTCCTCTCTGACATTTGGAGCAAGCAACCACTACTCTTTCATTGTAGTTATGCCTTTTCTAGATATTTTTTAAGTATAAAATGAATTATATATAATTTTTGCACACTTGTTATTTATTTTACTTGAGATAATGTTTTTGTGATTCACTTGTTTGCTCTTAACATGTCATTTCATTTCATTGTTGTTTAACACTACACAATAATTTCATATTTTGTTCATTCATTTGCCATTTCTACATTTTTGATTGTTTCTACATTTGGCTATTATTAATCAAACGGCTGCAAAGTCTTTGTGTACAAGTCTTTGACTACATGTTTAGTATTTATTGGGTAAATCTATATTGTAGTGAAATTGCTGGGTCATATGGAAATGTCAGTTTAACTTCGTAACATATGCCATGCTGTTTTTCAAAGTCACTATGCTCTTTCATATCCTACCAGTGATACAAAAATTCCAATTGCTTGAAATCCCTGTCAACATTTGTTATTATCAGTCTTCTTGACTTTTGCTGTTCTAGGGTATATTTAATGTTATTTCAGTGTGGTTTCAATTTTCAACTGCGTGATGATTAGTTATTTGGAACATCTTTTCACATGTTTATTAACTTCTTTCTTTCATGAAATGCCAATTCAAATCTTTGGCCCATTTTTAAAAACTTGTTTTTTTTTTCCTTTTTGCTATTCATTCAAATAATTTGTGAAAGAATTCTTTATGTGTCCTGGACACAAGGCCATTATCAGATATCCTTTCCCAGTATGTGGCTTGTATTTTTATTTTTTTAACTAAATCTGTTGAAGACCAAAAGCTTTTAATTTTTATGAAGTCTACTTTAAATAATTTTTCTATTAATATTTGTATATTTTATGTTATATTTAAATAGTATAATATTAAAAATATTTTGTCCTGTTATTTTTCTAGAACTTCAGTATTTTCAAGTCATTTGGCAATGATTAATTTGGAATCAATGCTTACAGTTAATACAAGGTAAAGATAAGAGATTTTCTTTAATTTAATTGACCTACTTTTTATGGATGTTGACTCCCCATCATTCAACCCCTTTGGTGACTTTGAGTATATAAATGTGGATTTATTTATAAACTCTATATTCTCTTCTATTAATCTGTACATCCATACTGATACCAATAATACTCCATATCAAATATCATAAATGTCATAGGGTTGGAATCAGGAAGTGAGACTTCTATAACACTGTTAATTTTTTCAAGACTGCTTGAAATATTTTAGCTCCTTTGTATTTGCATATAAATGTTAAAACCAGCTTGTCAATTTCTTGGATTAGGCCTCTTAGGCTTTCAATTGGGTTTTCTTAGAATCCGTGAATCACTTGGGAAGAAATATCTTCCTGGGTTTTAAAATCAATGAATGAGCTGTTCTCAAATTATTTAACTCTTTTACCTTCTCTCTTTACAATGTCTGGAAACTGATTGCTGTGTACAAGTCATTTCACAGTTGGGCACATTTCCACCTCTGGGTCTGTGTCTTAATTAGAACACTAGGAAACTTGTTCTGTAGACTACACCACACCAGGAATTGATACTGTCCAGCAGTATTACTGAGCTTAGTACTCTACCTCATATATTTCTTGCAGAATGAATGTTCCTTCTTATGGTTTGATAAATTTAAATTAAATATTTGGCTGGCATATCACAAGCGATGTACATTTTATATAATGTAGATTTGGAAGATACACAATATCTGATTGACGCAACACTACTGATGGCAAGTGTAACCCCTGGATCATGTTGTGACAGGCAGATTCTGTCATTGAAGGAACAGTTCAATTTCTTTTTTCTAGTTTGTCTGTGTGGTGCTTTAGGGAAGTATAAAAGTGCCTGATTCCTCACCAACAAACTGATAAGCTTTCATGGGTAATTCATTACATTTAGGTTTGCAGAATTGTATATTTTAATTCTTTTAACACTTCCACATTTACTAGCTAATACTCTTCTGTAACATAAGACTTTTGCTCATTGATTGGAGTTTTTGAAATTGTCTTTCTTATGCTATAGGTTAAAGGAATTATGTTAATTATTTTAGATATCAGGATTCATCTTTGTAAAGTTAAAATTTATTAACTAAAAACATAATAATGGGGATCAGAGGTGCAGTTTAGTGGAAAAGCACTTGCCAAGCATACAGGAGGTCCTGTAGTCAATCCCCAAACTGGAAAAAACAAACAAACACACAAAAAAGTTAATGTTGAATTCAAAGACCAATAAAAACTTCAGATGTACTTTACTAAATCTAATATAATAGAAAGGTAAATAGATGATAGATAAATTCTAGTTCTTTCTGTTGAAGTAGATTTAAAAAGTTGTCAGCCAAGATTTAGGAAGCCCCTCATTCAGCACACAAATAAGGGATCCAATATCTACTCTCTAATGACAAACTCCAAGGTCTTGGAGAAATTACTGATTCCATGACCAGGAAGAAAAATAAAAATGAGACTGGGACAAATTTTGAATTCAAGAGCAAAAAAAAAAAAATTCCCAAGATGAATAAGGTCCTTTCAAAGGGACTCAGTAGCCAATATGAACAGAGTCTCTCCTTCCAGGATTGTGATGATTTGAGCATGAAAAGAATAATGATTGTAGTGGAATTAAACATAATCATTTAATTTATTGAAACCTTAATGAAGTTTGAAAGTAGAGAAACACATAAGAAGATCACTTGTCCTAATATAAGGCAGGATTTAGGAGGACAAAAAGTTCCTTGCTTTGAAATTTGAAGAATTTATCCTAGGTACGTTATTTTAAGTTTTACATTTTAAAATCTCCTTTATGCCTGAAAAAAAAGTAAATTACTAGAGAAAGATGAGAATAAATTATCAGAAATCAATTTGAAATACTTTATAAAGAAAGTGAGAAAACATTACAATTGGGACAGAAGTAGAAAAACAGGACAGAAGTAGAAAATATTTCAGAATCCAACCTCCAGAATGATGATTTGGGTGGAAAAGGAGAACCAGGAATGAGCAACATTTCCAGATTCCAGCTGAGAGCTTCCAGTGGATAATATTGGAACCAATTAAGAGGGGAAATGAAGGAAAGACTGCTGTTCAACTGATAGAAATCTGGAGTTTAGTTTCAGTCTTGCAAAATCTGAACTGTCCGTACGTTACAAAGTAAGTTCGCCTAACCAGTAATTTAATGAATATCTGAGACTACCAGGAGTTCAGCAGCCTTTTCAGAAGGCTCATTTGACTTTCTTTACAAAAGTCATGGACAGCTCTGTCAGGGCAATACAACAGGATTGGTGGAGAAGTACACAGGTGCATGGTGATCTGGTGGAAGCAGGCAGATGGTAGTGGCTGAGAGAAGAAGTGAGATGACAGAGACAAAACAAAAATGTTTTCAAAAATCAACAAATAAATCATAAACAATATTGAAACGGGGGTTTTGGTACGAGGCCAGATTCTCTGCTTCTGATAGTAGATGGAGTTAGTGCTATCTGCAGATCTCTGCAACTCTAATAACCTGCTTTAGAGTTAGCAGCTACACACAGCAGGAGATATCTATCTGTGTCAGCCCCAAGAGTTGCAGCCTGGAGGGTCAGAGTTGCAGCAAGTAAAGATTGATTTTTCCCACTACTGTTGAACGGTGTGTTATAGCTCTTGGTGTGGAAGCAAATCCCAGTAATTTGGCAATAATTTCTTACTAGGTTCCTGTCTCACAAATTTGAAGAATAAAATCCAAGGACAAGCACTGAAAGGAAGAACAAATGGAATAGGATTTATTTAAGTGAGAAGAGAAATAGAACCCATGCAATGTACGATGGAACCCAGAAGTAGAATACTGTTTTGGTGCACTGGCTCAGGGGTGTATATAGCCTTTGAATATGAGCATCAATCAAAATCTATATAAAACAGGCACTGAGAAAAGCAGCAAAGTCATTGGTCAGCATCTATGTAAAACACGCATTGAACATCGATTTTGCTGTGTCACTGTAACGTGCTGATTCTAAATCCCCTGGAACGATACCCAAGAGAGGAATAGCAGGATCACATGGTGGGTTCAGGCCTAGTTTTTTGAGGATTCTCCATGCTGCTTTCCAGAGAAACTGTACCAGTCTGCAGCTTCACCAACAGTGTGCTAGTGTGCCTATCTCTCCACAGCCCCTCCAGCATCTATTACTGTTTATTTTCTTCATTTTTGCCAATCTTACTGGTGTGAGGACAAATTTTTTTCAATTAAATGAATATGGAGTTACAATTGAGGGGGAATCATTATCAAACAATCAAGAAAAAATGTAT